>PVHP010022040.1:0-28828 GCA_004024765.1 Zapus hudsonius
CCAGTGTTTGGCACGCCTTCCTGCCATTGTTTGCAGTGCTGTGGCAGAGGTGATGTCCAGCCCTCTGCTCATGCCATCGGTTTCCCTGCCAGGATGGAGTCTCCCCTCGAGTCCGTAAGCCAAATAAACCCATTCCTCCATAAGCCGCTTTTGCTTGGGTTCTTTCTGCGCAGCAACTAGAAAGTTGATTGCAAAACAAAATTACATTTCTGTTGTGATGTTTCATGAAATCAGATCTCATGGCTAATAAAGGAAATTCTCTTCTGGCTTTCTGTTTTCCTGTCATCCAACAAATGTTTGTTAAGTATTATTTTAACAAAGCCAAAATGTTTTTGTGCCTCAGAATTTGCTTTAAAATGAATTTTCTGAACCAGATATTGCCTATGATTCTATGAATTTTTATGCTACATATGTAATTTGCTAAAATCTAATCTTGAAAAACCCTAGCAGACATGCTAAGAGATTTGCTTCCATGGTGCTTCTAAATCCTGTCAAGTTGGCAACTAAAGATTAACCATCACTTTCAGTGCAAAATAGAGATATCTACAGAAATACAGTTTCATAAAATGCTGGGTAAAATAAAAAATGTATAAATACATCTCTGCTTGTCCAAGTATTTTACCTCATCTCTGCTTATGTGTAACCTCTAATATTCACATAGCCCTGAAGATTGCCATAATATTTGTGTTTAGTTTTTCTAGTTAACCCTTTACCTATTAATTAAGCAAGGTATGCACAGCATAGTTAGAATATTCAAATTCAGAAGCTGTGGGTATGAAGTTTTATTCATGGATTGTTGAAGCCTGAACACTAGTTTCAGTAGCCCTTAGTGTATGAATTACTCATTCCTTACTGTCTGGTGAAGTTTATTTACCCAATGAGTCCAATAATTGAGAAAAATAGAAAAAAAAAAAGAAAATCAGTTAAAAAATAAAAGTAGAAATCTTCTACCTAACACCATTAGATAAAACATATCACCAAGGGTCTTAAAGTGCTCAAAGAAAAAATTATTTTAAGATAATGCAGATAAAAATATAAAGTTCTCCATGACATCCTTTTATATAAGTTGAACTACTTTCAGACTTTGGAGTGACTCTGAAAATCTATCCTGCCTGTATGATGATATTTTAAAATATAAGGCTATCCTGTCCAACCACTCTAACAATAATAACAACCAAGGTTCAAAGAATTTAACTCAGTAATTCAGAAAAAAGACTCTTCTGACATCCTTTAACAGCTTTACTTAACTAATTATGTAGCTTTTTTATTTTTTGAACTTATTGATCCTCCTGTCTCAGCATCCCAAGGGCTGAGCTGATTGCCTTAAATGCAAAATGGGGCTAGAATTGCAAGTACCCCATTATGATATGTCAAAAGCATATGATATATTTGAAAATTTATTGATATATTAATAATTTTGATCATTAATAGAAAGGGTACTAAATCTGTCGTTATAATAATCTATAACCTGGAATAATGACTCTATGTATAAATGAATTTGAGGACAATTTAGAGCCTGTTTCTGATCAAAATTTAAATTTTCATTTAGTAAAGTAGCAATGTAAAATGTTGCCTTAATAGTTTGTAGAAAATGGAAAGGCTTGATTGCTGAAAACTCATTGTTATAGCAATATTTAAAATAAATGTCTAAAACATATAGGGAGTTATATTGAAGAACAAGTGAAATGTGTTTCCCTATAAATTCATAATTAATGCCTAGTTAAACTGAAAAGTCCAGATATATGTAGTGACTTCAATGCACTATCTAAAAATAAGACCAAATAAAAAATTGAAATAAGAATAAGAACAACTTTAGTTATTATAAATTCATGGTTTTAAAGTATTCATGTGGCCCTGATAAAAGCTCAGTTGTAGAACACCTTCCAGGTAAGGGCTACATTAATTTCTCATCACCATAAAGGAAATGAATTCTATTCATGCAATCCTGAAAACAATCTAGACACATTTTGAGATTTATGTGCAATGAAGTTTTTACTCCAAATGAAAAGTTATTATTTAATTTCACCTTACTTTATACTTATTCCTGAAAGTCCCTTCCTTGTTATTTTATACTTCTAATGTTCTTAAGATAAAAGGGTAATAGTTTTAAAAACACAAAAAATTCATTCATATCCATTCTAATTCTGAAATGAAAAGTTTAGGCTCTTCAGAGAAGAAATAAGATGATTTTGTAGATCATATAAATAAGCTTCTCTTGGATGGTGAAAGCTTAGATTTCAGTTGGGTGGTGGCTGCAAGCCATGAGGTCAGTGGTGAATGGTACTAGGGTTACAAGTTGCCTTAATAGACCCATTGATGTCACAATGCTGATATCAGGGCACAATTCAGAGAGCTCAAATATTTCCTAGCCTCTATTCACATGGAAACTATAAAGAGGGTTCTATGTTATGTATCAGAATTGCAGGCAATATTATCTAATTCATCTCAGGGAAGGAAGTGAATAATATTAGATATACTTTAAGTATTTTTCTTAATAATAATTAGAATAGAAGACTTCATTATGTTCACTGTCACATGCATTTGTGTGGCATATTTATATTACTTAAGTTGGAGATAGGCTTGCCCTGACTGGGTGTTTCATGGTACATGTCTCCAACACACAAGTGATCAGCAGGGGTTGCTTTATGGAAGACACTACCTTAGCTGTCATAGTTTTTCTATAAAAGAATTAATAATCCAATGCTTTCTATTATGATCATTATTCATTATACTAGCAATAAACTTCATGGATAATGTTATTGTGAATGATATCTTTAAAAATACATAGATTCAACACTTCTATCACTTAAAACGAAAATTACATATTTAATTAGTTATGTATTTAACCCCAAGTGAACTATTTTCAACAATCAGTTATGAAAACTGTACCATATCTAACATTCATATAGTGAATATAATACTATATCTAAAATATAATTATAGGCATCGGTAAAACTAAGTCTCAGAGAAGGTATATTGCTTTCATTTAATCTCTCAATTGTGAGACTACATAAGTGGTTCATAAAGTTGATATTATAAATAATATTTATTCCAAGCAAAATAAAAAACCTGAAACATTTATTTTATTATTTTTTTTAAAAAATTGGATATCCAGCTGACTGGAGATGGGGAAGGGGGGCAATGAGGAATTGGGGATAACAACTCATTGTTGGCCCACTAAACAATGTAACTCATTATGGACAAGAAAAAAAATTATACTCCTATATTCCCCTCCCCCACTCCCAGTCCACTGGCAGCCCTACTCATTGAGGCTATTGATATTCATTTTGTGGTCATGGTGGCCTCAGTCAGTTTCTGTGGGAAATGGTTCCTTAGGCTAATTGTACCTACTCTGAGGCTTTTATAATCTTTCCACCCCTTCTTAAGCAATGTTCCCTAAGCCTTGGTGGGCATGTTAGAAATCTCATTTAGTGTTGAATTCACTGTTGCCTCTGGATATCAGATTCCCATAGGTAGAAACACAATAGAAACTAGAAAGAAACTCCCCTGCTCTTTGGCTAAGAAGAGTGGGCACACACATCTGGAATTCTCTCAAATAACTATGCTTATTCCCTTTAATTGAAGATGCTATCACTTTTGGTTTGGAGAATCTATTTTATCTTAAGATAACAAAGAATGCTGGGAAGATTCGAGATACATTAATAAAACAAGAATAGATATCCAGCTGCCGGTCATGAAAAGATCACTTCTATTATATCTGCCAAGTCCCAATAGTCATTTCAGAGGAAGATCCATCATAAACACTGCTCTCACTGCTAAACTGAAAACCAGTTCCATGGAGATAGTGGCAGAGACTGTAGTAACTCAAATCTTACTGAAGCATTTATCTTTAAGTTACTGCTGGCTTTTTTTATGTAGTGATTTGAAAAAACTGTTGTATCCTGCTAAAGGGGCATGGAGAATATAGGGTTTTGCTGAGTCTGGCAGGCTTCTTGGACTCTCTCCCTCTGATAAGGAAGTTGAAGCAAAGTCTGAGGATCCTTATAAATCTTAGCAATCCTGAACACTCCAGCCCCCAGCCAGGCCACAGCTGTGCCCTGAGATAAGCAGGCAATTCAAGGCCTAAATTTAGCCCAGCTGCAATAACAAACCTAAATAACAAGGTTATGCTTCCTCTGCTGACATCACCATTCTATACATGTCTGTATACATGTATAGAGTCCCATAGGCCCCTCAATTTATCTATGCAAAATAGATATCCAAAGGGTATAGGCCCCTACCAAACTCATAAGATGCCCACAGATCTTGCCTCTACCATTCCCCTTGCTGTCTATGCTTCTACCTCTGCCCTTTTCTCTATATAAACAACTGCTATCTATACAATAAAAGGAAAACTGCCCACTGCCACGTTTTCCTTAGAGTCTCATCTCTCACTAGCTCACAGCTATTACAAGCTTCTGCTCACCCAGCTTTGTGGAGGAACAAGAGGTTGATGTGCGCTGCAACCCCCCACTAAGCTACGGACAACAACAAAAAATTCTTGAAGAGTGAGTGACAAATTATACATGTTAGAGAAAAAAGGAAATTTATGGAAGACATGACATTGTCCAATTTTAAAAATCAATTCTTTAGGAAAAGACTTTTATGATGGAAAAATATTTCATTGAAAACATATAATACCAATCAAACTGACATTTCTTTGGTTGTCTCTAGAGACTTTTAGTTGATATCAAATGGAAGATTTACTTGGTTTTTAACCTCAAAGCCAAGTTTTTCTACAGGTTGAACTTGAAGTTTTCTCATTGCATGATTAATGACATCTAAAACGAATTGTGGTAGTTTTGAATAGATGTCCCCCAAAAGAATTAAAGGTTTATTATAATTGTGAATTTTCTTCAGCCTTCTGGCTGGAGGAAGTGTCACTTTGACCTGGCCTCCTGGGGTCTTGCCCTGTGGTATTTCTAAATTGGATGCAAAATTCTAGGGATACATATGCAAAATAGCATCCTGAACCCAAGCCTGTCAGTGCTGCTGTTTTGTGAATTACAGTGTCACAGTGTGCTTGCTTGCTTCTGGAGGTGGTGTCTCTGTCTCTGCTTGGATCTTTGAAAGGGGGCTAGCCTTTTTCCTTAACTTCCCCTGTCCCTGTTACTTCAATAAATACTTTCCTCCCAAAATTGTGCCTGGTTTGGAGATTCATCCCAGAGGCTTGTGCCTGACTGCAACATGAGTGATGCATAGTTTGTGGTGTTTCTACATAAATAGGTTCAGTGGTAAAACTTATAAATTTTGAGAGATAGAATACTCTTTTATTCAACCAGGAAATCACTTTCTTGGTGGGCTTTTAATAGCATTACGTTTGTCATGAGTTGACACTTGTACTGTTATTTCCTCCAGGCTGTAAAATAAAACTGTTTATCCACAATATCCAGAATATTTTTAAGAATTAGGTTGATTGGCAACATGATTAATATTAAATAGGTGACTCTCTAAATATATCACATTTTTTTATTGATTCATTTTCTGTGAAGAGTCCAGGGTGAATGTCAGTGCATCAAATGATAAAATGACTACTCTGATGACATTGTTTACTTGATGATAGAAGATAAAATGAATGTTTATGGGCAGTATGAGGGGTCTAGTTTTGGAAAGTTGATATACATTATCAGCTCAGATCCTGGAAAATTGTTTTACCATCATGGTAAGATTTTTACAAATGTAACTTGATTGATTCTCAAAGTTGCTCACCATCTAAAATATATTTTTATTAATAATACAAAACTAGTGCATTAGTGCATGATAATAGATACTTTCAAGTACAAAATTCAGTAGCATTAAGTGCATTTATTACACTGTGAAAGCTCCACTACTAGATAATTCTAAAACCTCTCCCAAATTTATTCAACTCTAATAGAAATTCTGTCTATTAAATAATAATTTCTTTCTCCACCTATAATTGACTTCTTTCCATAATATAAAAGAGAAATCAAAGTAAAAATAGGAAATTTGAGGTGGCTCTTCAATATGTTATTTATCTTATTGTTGTTCTCCAGACATGACATGGCTCATGATCACTGCCCTCTCTAAATGTGTCAGCACCTATGATTACTCCTAGGATACCTGCACATAAATGGACCCTTCACATTCTGCCATGGAAAAGCAAGGGCTCACTCCTTCCTTGGTATTAATAGACAATTAATGTTTCTGAGGAGGAGGGGCTCAGGAGGCCCTGGGAGCCCAGAGGATATATAGGCAGCTACGCTTTTGTAAGGGAGACTCGTTCTTAGGTGGTGTAAACTGACCATAAATTGCTATGCTCCTGTTACTCATCACCCATTGTCCTATAAGTAATCTCTGTTAATCTCATTGGTTTACCAACCTACATGAGTAGAATCATATCTTTGTTTCTGCATGTGCCATATTTGGAGTGAAGAGGTGTTTGTTTATATCATGATGTTTGTTTATGCTATGCTAGGGAAGGTCCATACAATTCTGTCATAGCTGGATAGGTATTTAATGCATTATGTTATCAGTTACAGGAGTCTGAACATATATAGGTAGCACCTGCAAAATTGAATACCAAATTTTTCAGGTAGCATTCTAGTGGGTAGAGGTTACTTGATATCATACAAGTTGGACTATTCTGTCATTGTGGATCACAATATAAAATGTTGTGGGGTTGGAGCATGGAATGTGATGGCAACAGTCCTGGGTTACAATGCCAGGTTCTCACTGTCCTTATCACATTTCAGTGGAGTTTCAGAAATTATTGCTTCTCAATTTATTTTTTGCCTTTTACAAATTCCACATTATAGATATTTTTTAAAATTTTTATTAATTTTTATTTTTTATGTTTTATTTATTGTCCATACTGAGTTACATTATTTAATGGGCAAACAATGAGTTCTTATTCCCAGTTCCCCAATGCCCCTCTTCCCCATCCCCAATCAAATGGATATCCTACTCCATGGGCAGTCTGGATCAGTCCTTGGGGCAGGGGACCATGGATAGTCTAAGAATCAACCTGGTTCCACCGGCCCTAGTATGTTGTTACTGAGGGGAACGTGACTCTGGGTATTCTCCCCCACCAAGGCTCTCACAATCTTTCACCCCCCTCTTCTGCTCAGTTCCCTGAGCCATGGTGGGTGGGTATTATGGCTGTTTTATTGTTTAGAACTTAGGGGTCTCTGTACTTCTGTGTTAGGTTGTGTCAAAAATCATTGGTGTCTCCCTCACTGGCATATCCTGTGTGCACTGATTGGCTGTGCATATGGGTCACTTGTTCATCCCAATATTCTCTGTGGTGTTCCATATGGACCCTACACAGTATGCCTGGGTGGCTCATCTCTTGCCAAGATGTCAGCCATTCATTGGTAGTGTTGGATGAGCCACAGCTCTCTCGCTGCATTCTGAAAGATACAAACAGAATCTCCATTGGAGAGTGAGATCAGTATAGGTTAACTGAGATACACATTTCTAAATTAGCTAGATTCTACTTTTAGTAGCCTCTCTGTCAATCACTCCCATACTGCATCTCTCTTTGGGGGCCCAAGAGTCCGGCTCCCAGTACATATCAACCTAAGTCCCCAGTTCCAATTAAGGGCTCCCCCTCATTAAGTGGATTATTTGACAGAATTTAATAGCTGTTGATTGTCTCACCCGGCTTTTGCTCCACCATTGCACGTGTTCCTTTCCTGGTTCGTTGTTCTCTCCCAGTAGGAAGTGTGGTCAGCCTACTCATGGCAGCAGACTGTGTTTCATGCCAGTGGTCACTGTTTACTCTAGCTGTCATTGACCAGCTTCCCCTGGCAGCTTATGCAGTGCCTTCCAGCACTGCACTAACTACCATCTGGGGGCTGGTTACCATTCTGGACCTTGCAGGGTCTCTTCATGCTGTTAGATTGTTTTCTGTAGTTTCTTCAGCAATAGAATCCTGTCTCAGGCCTGGAGACAGCATTCAAGAGCTTTGATAGAATCCTGTCTTATTTTTGGAACCTCATGGGTCACATTGGTCAACAGCACAGTGAGGGAAGTGACCAGGAGTTGTAGGACTGATCAGTATTTCACAGGCTTAGTCTCTCTCCCCTTCTATTCATGGCCCCTGTTGCTAGAGGACACCCACTACTTGCTCAATACATTACAGTATGCTCATGAGGATTTTTTGATTCAGAACCTATTTGGGTTTAGCTTCATACTTAAGTCATTCCTCTCCCCACCCCATCCCTTACCCCTCCTTCATACCCTCTGAATTCTTTTTACTGGACTTCATAGAGTTTATGGTTAGCCAGTTAAGTACCATATATGAGGGAGAATATGTGGTGTTTGGGTCTCTGTTCTTTTGAGAGATTGCTTAGTAAGATCTGCACCAAGTCAGAATGTTTTTCTCTAAATTTCAATATTTCATTTTTCCTTTCAGCTGAAAAGAATTCCATGGTGTAAATATACCAGAGTTTTGATATCCATTCCTCCATGGAAGGGCATTTTGGCTGATTACAATTCTTGGCTATTATGAATTAAGCTGCTATAAACATAGTTTCACAAATGTCTCTAACCTGATATGTGACATCTTGCGGGTAGATGCCTAGTAGAGGGAGAGCTGGGTCCATTGGTAGTTCTATGTACATTCTGTCTAGGAGTGTCTGCACTGCTGACCATAGTGGTTGAACGAGTTTGCAATCCCACCAGCAGTGAATGAGGGTTCCTTTTTCCCAGCATCCTCGCCAGCAATTATTGTTGATGGTTTTCTTTATGATTGTCATTCTGACTGGAGTAAGGTGTAATCTCATTGTGGTTTTTATTTGCATTTCCCTGATACTTAAGGATGCTGAACATTTTCTCATGTGAGTAAAGGCCATATGTGTTTCATCTTCTGTGAATTCTCTTTTGAGATCAGTGCCCCATTTTGTGAGGGGGCAGTTTGAGTTTTTGTTGTTAATTTTTTTGAGTTCTTTGTAGGTTCTGGAAGTTAGGACTCTGTCTGAGTTGTAGCTGGCAAAAATCATCTCCCAGTTTATTGGGGTCTATTGGCTATGAGTACAGTGATTTTTTTTTCTGTACAGAAGTTTTGAGCCTGATCAGGTCCAATTGGTTAAGTGAATGGGGACTTCTTGGGCTATTGGAGATTTGCTCAGGAAAATATGTCCTACTCTTATCTCATGTAGGGTTCCTCCTATTTTTTCTTCCAGGGTGTTTAGGGTTACATGGTTAATATTGAGGTCTCTGATCAATTTGGAGTTGATTTTAGTGCATGGTGAAAGCAATGGATCTATTTTCTCTTTTTTACACATGTTTATTCAATTTGTCCAGGACCAATTGTTGAAGATGCTATCATTGTTGGCAACCTTGTGAAAGACCAAGTAGCTGAAGTTACTTGCATTAAATGCTATGTGTTCAAGTCTATTCCACTGGTCTCTTTGTCTGTTTTTCTGCCAGTACCATGCTGTTTTAGTTACTATGGCTTTGTATTATGTTTAAAGTCAGGTATGGTGATGCCTCTTGCATAAGTTTATGTTCCTTAGAATACTTAAAGCTATTTGAGGTTTTTTGCCTTTCCAAATAAATTTGGAAATAATTTTTTCTATGTCTGTGAAGAAAGAGGTTGGGATTTTTATTGGCATGAAGAAAGAGGTTGGGATTTTTATTGGCATTGTGTTGAATCTGTAGATCACTTTTGGCAGGATTGCCATTTTTACTATATTGATTCTCCCCATCCATGAGCATGGAATATCTTTCTGTCAGTTCACATCTGCCTCTATTACCTTCTTGTGTGTTTCCATATTTTCCTTATATAAGTCCTTCACTACCTTGATTAGTGATATTCCAAGGTATTTGATTTTCTTTGAGGTTATAAAAATGGGACAGTTTCTCTGATATCATTTTCTGTATGTTTGTCTTCTCTATATAGAAAGGCTACTGATTTTTGTATATTAATTTTATATCCTGCCACTCTGCTGAAGGCATTGATCACCTTCAGGAGTTTACTGATACTGTTCTTTGGGTCTAATATATATAGGATCATGTCATCTGCAAAGAAGGATAGCTTACCTTCTGCCTTTCTGATTTGTATCCTTCTTATGCTATTCTCCTCTTATTGCTTGGGCTAGAATTTCAAGCACTATGTTAAAGAGCAGTGTTGAGACAGTGAACACCCTTGTCTTGTTCTTGAATTAAGCAGGGACTCCTTGAATCATTCCCCATTGAGAATGATTTGTGCTTTAGGAGATTTGTATATTTCCTTTATCATATTGACATGTAGGCCGTCTATGACTATTCTTTCCAGGGTTTTGAATACTAAGTAGTATTGAATTTTGTCAAATGCCTTCTCAGCATCTATCTAGATGACCATGTGGTTTTTGTGATTGAGTCTATTAATGTTGTGAATTATATTTATCGACTTGCATATGTTGAACCATCCCTGCATCCCTCAGATGAAGCCAACTTGGTCAGGTTGAATCAGAGACTTATGTGGCTTAGTATTCTGTTTGCTAGGACTTTGTTTAGGATTTTACTATCCAAGTTCATCAGGGATATGGGTCTGTAGTTTTCTTGTTGCATTCTTGCCTGGTATGGGAATTAGGGTGATGGTAGCTTCATAGAAGGAGTTTGGGAGGCTACCCTCTTTTTCTATGCCCCTAACAAGCTTCAAAAAGAGGATTTAGTTCGATGATGAAGGTTTGGTAGAATTCGGCTGAGAAACCATCTGGACCTGGGCTTTTTCTTTTTGGAAGATTCTTGATTACAGATTCAATTTCTTTGATCATAATAGGATTATTTAGCATATTTATCTGCTCTGGACTGAATTTAGGTAGTTGGTAGGTTTCCAGAAATTTATCCATTTCTTCCAGGTTCTCTAATTTTGTGGAGTAGATGTTTTGGAAGTATGACCTGATGACACATCCAATCTCTTTAGGTCTGTCGTGAGATCACCCTTGTCATTTTTTATTTTGTTGATTTGGGCCTTCTCAATTCTTCATTTGATTAAATTGGCCAGGGGTTTGTCAATCTTATTGACTTTTTCCAAAGAACAAACTCTTTGATTTGTCTATTTATTAAATTTCTTTCTTCATTTCCAAGTCATTAATCTCAGCTCTGATCTTAACTATTTCCTTCCATCTTGAGCTACTAGTGTTGGATTTTTCCATCTGTTCTAATGAACTTAGGTAGGAGGATTAGTGGCTGATTTGATACCTCTCTGTTTTTATTATCCTTCATTGTGTCCCATAAGTTCAGATAGGTTGTGTCCTCTTTATCTAGGAAATTCTAGGAAATTCTGAATTTTCTGTCTGATTTCTTGTTTGACCCATTCATTTTTAGGGAGTGAGTTGTCCAGACACCAATATTTGTTGAAATTTTTGGATCCTCTCCCATTGTTAATTTCAAGCTTTAATGCAATGTGGTCTGATATGATTCAGGGGATTATATTGATATTCCTGAATTTGTTGAGGGATGACTTATGGCCTACTATGTGGTCAATTTTGGAGAAGGTTCCATGAGCTGCTGAGAAGAATGTATAATCTGTGTCCTTGGGATGGAATGTTCTATAAATGTCTGTTATCCCTAGCTTGTCTATGCTGCTGTTTAGCAATTTTATTTCCCTGCTCATCTTTTGTTTGGACTATGTGCTTAGGGATGACAGTGGAGTGTTAAAGTCCCCTGCTATGATGGTATTGGTGTATATATCTGTTTTCCTTTTGAGTAATTTATGCTTTATGAGCTCAGGGGCCCTTGCTTTTGGTGCATACATATTTAATATAGTGATGTCTTTTTGTTGGATCATTCCCTTGATGAGTAGGCAGTGACCAACCTCATCCTTTTTTTAAATTGATTTTGGTTTATAATCTATTTTATCAGATATTAGAGTAGCTATACCCACATTTTTGTTATTCCCACATGCATGTAAAATTGTTTTCCATCCTTTTATTCTCAGTAGGTTACTGTCTTTGGCAATAAGGTGTGTATCCTAAAGGCAACGGATGGAAGGGTACATTTTTCTTCTATCCTGTTTCTTTTTATAGGAGATTTGAGATCATTTATATTCAAAGTTATAACTGTGCTATTTTAGGCAAGGTTTGATACTGTACTAAAACTTGGTTGGCAGTGACCCAAGCAATATTTGATGTTTGATAAACTAGATGATATAAGGGCTAGGAGCAGCAGGGTTCCTATAGCAAGAAGTGGGCTAAGGAATGGGAAGGGCCAGGAAGTCAAAGGATTGGAGAACCAAGGGATGGGGGAATTGGGAACATATAAGACTCATTGAAATAAAAACATTTTTCCCCCAAGTTCATGTTCCCCATGTTCAGGAGTGATGAGATCTAGTGTCCTCTGGTTTTGGAGCACTGTTTCAGCAGAGAAGTCAATCGTCTCTGGAGGGACTCAAGCTGTTAGTGGTTGACATCTCTGAAGTCTACTGGGAGGTGGTGGGTCTGGGCGAGGGCAGCTCGTGGGATCCCTGAGGCTCCTACAGGGAGAGTTCCATCAAAGCACACCAACCAGGAGGGAAGAAATTTTTTTTTCCTGCTAGCAATGGTTGGGTCAAAAGGCCGCTTCATTTTCTGCAACCTGTAGAACAATCATAGCTAGAGAGTGATAAGTAAGGGGCGGAGGAGTTCACAGACGGACTGGAATTTCCTTCACTCCATAGCAAGGCTAGAGCCCTGATGTGATGCAGGTGGTCACTGTAAGAGAAACGTTGGAGACACATCTGGCATCAGTGGGCCTGGAATTAAACAAACAAAGGGGAGGAGGCGGAGCATCATGGCGGACTAGTAACAGCCTCACCAGGACTCTCTTCGAAAAGGTTTGATTCTTCAGCTGGGATACAAACCCAGAACCCCAGCTGGCCTTGAACCCAAACCTAACATCTCCCCAACTCCATGCTAGCCGGGGGTCAGGTCTCCCCAGATGCTTTCTACTCGGCAGAGGAACAAAGTGCTGCCCTTCCCCCACTCCTAGCTCTCGCCCGAGGCAGCTGAGAACCTCTCCCTCCCGTGGCCCCCTTCCTCCAGCCTCCCTCCAGAGATTCTTGGGCTCACTTCTCCCTGAGACCGCCCTCCCACATACACAGGCAATCGCTCTCCGCGGGCAAACTGAACTAGCCTGGTTCCCGGAGCATTTCGGTCCGCAGCTGCTGGGCGGGGCAAGCCTCAGGCACCTGGCAAACTCTGCCAGGGATGGGAGGGCAAAAGCGGCTTCAGCGGGGACCAGAGACCACGCGCCAATGACCCTCCAGGGATTCTTGGGCACACTTCCCGCTGAGACCCCTCCAAATACACAGGCAATCGCGTTCTGCAGGAAAGCTGAACTAGCGCGCAGGACTGCAGCTGCCAGGCAGAGCCAGGCCTCAGGCACCACCGGGGAACCTCTGCCAGTGCTGGGAGGGCAAAGGCGGCTCTGGTGGGCACCACATAGGAGGGCACAGTCAGGTGGGAGAACACTGGGCCCTATAATTGGAGTGCTGGGACTGTGTTTCTACTCCAGCATACCATCTGGGAGCAGGGAGATCCAGTCAAGTAAAAATCTAAGCCTCTCTGGGGACAGAACAACCCATAAGAAAAGACCTTTGTTTAAGATCAAACCTGGTGATCTTTCCATTGGAAGCAAAGCAGGCTGAACAGCACCCCCCAGGGTGCCTGAGTCCCACTCCCCTACATAGACATGGGAAAAAATCAAAGGAAAAAACCCACAGAAATCAAAGAGAGATCTCCCCAACCCAGGGCCCCTAGACCCTTTATGGAACAGGAGAGTGGTAAAGAAACAGAAGCAACACATACACAATCGCAAAGAGAGAAGAGCATGACTACTGACCACAACTGCAATGCAAATATGAAGCAGCTAATGGCTGATATGGAAATTATGAGAAAAGACATGAATGAGATGAAGCTCACCAAATCAAGCATAGACTCGAGACTGAATTTAATGGAGAGAAATATGAATGAATTCTGAAACACATTAAGTGAATTAAAAATTAATCAGTTAAAAGAGGAGCTAGACAACCAAATGATTAAATTTGATGAGGACCTAAAAAAATTAAAAATGATTATCAGGAATCCCAAGCAAAAACAAAATTAGATTGGAAATTAGATCTCACCAAAGAATTGGAGTCTATAAACAAAATTATAGCAGAAACAAACAATGAAAATGAGATGTTAAAAATCTCCCTTGAATTAATCAGTCGATAATTTGGAAGAGAGACTTTCAGAATTAGAAGACAAATCAGAAGGAATTAATAAGGATGTCATAGGTTTCAATAAATTCAAGAAATCAAGTGAACAAAACTTGAGAGATATATGGGATACAATAAAGAGGACCAATATTAAAATCATGAGGATCCCAGAGGGAGAAGAACCCCAGGCTAAGGGCATAGGAAATATCTTCAACAGAATTATTCAAGAAAACTTTCCATATCTAACAAGAGAAAGCCCACTCAACTTTCAAGGGGCCCAGAGGACTCCAAACAGACAGGACATGAAGAGGAACTCTCCAAGACACATTTTAATTAAGATGCATAACATAGAAAGCAAAGAGAAAATACTCAAAGCTGCTAGAGAAAAGCAAACCGTAACTTACAGAGGAAAAGCCATCAGACTTACCTCAGACTTCTCATTAGAAACCATGAAAGCCAGACGGGCTTGGAATAATGCTTTTCAGGGCCTAAAGAAGTATGGCTTTCACTTTCAACCTAGACTACTCTACCCAGCAAAGCTATCCTTCATGATTGACGGAGAAGTGAAAGTGTTCCATGAAGTAAACCAGCTCTACAACTATTTGAACACAAAGCCAAAATTGCAGAAGATCCTGCAAGAGATATCTCACACAGAAGAAACAAGTAATCTACCTCAGAAGAGTACCAGAGACCAGACACAACAATTGCACTCAGTGCGCTAATAACAGCAGCAGAGAAAACATTACCCCTTCATCATGGCAGGGCTTAAAGCAAACCTCACAGTTATATCACTGAATATTAATGGAATTAACTCCCCTATAAAAAGACACAGACTTGCAGGGTGGATCAGAAAAATGGACCCCTCCATCTGCTGCCTTCAGGAAACACACCTTACTTCTAAAGACAGAAATCTTCTTAGAGTCAAACGATGGAAAATGGTTTGCCAGGCATGTGGAAGTAAAAAGAAAGCAAGTGTGGCTACATTAATCTCTGACAAAATAGACTTTACACCAAAATCAATTAAAAAGGATAAGTAAGGTCACTTCTTACTCATCAAAGGAAGGATCCAGCAGGAAGATATCACCATCATGAACATATATGCTCCAAATTCGGGTGCAACACAGTTCATAAAGGAAACTCTACTGAAAAATAAAGCAGAAATAGACTCTAATTCCATCATAGTAGGTGACTTTAATAAACCTCTATCAGCTCTAGACAGATCAACCAAACAGAAGATCAGCAGGGACATAATGGAGCTTAATGACACCATTGACCAACTGGGGATAACAGATATGTACAGAACGTTCTACCCCAAAGACACAGAATATACATTCTTCTCAGCAGCATGTGGGACTTTTTCTAAAATTGATCACATTTTATGTCACAAATCCTCCATAAACAAATTCAGGAATTTTGATGTAGTTCCTTGCATCATATCAGACCATAGTGCATTAAAGGTAGAAGTTAACAGTGGAACAGGATCCAGAAAATACACAAAGTATGAGCACCTGAATAATTCGTTCCTAGAAAATGATTGGATTATCCAAGAAATAAAATAGGAATTCAGAATTTCCTAGTATTAAATAATGACGATAACACATCATATCAGAACTTATGGGACATAAATGAAGGCAGTCCTGAGGGGAAAGTTCATTGCACTAAATGCCTTCATATCAAAGACAGAGAGGTCTCATATCAATTGCCTAACCACCCACCTAAGATCATAAGAACAAATGGAAAAGGATAACCCGAGGAGCACAAGACAAAAGGAAATGATTAAAACCAGAACAGAGATTAATGAATTGGAAATAAAGAAAACAATCAAAAAATAGATAAATCAAAGAGTTGGTTCTTTGAAAAAGTTATTGAAATCGACAAACCCCTGGACAATCTAATCAAACGAAGAAATGAGAAAGCCCAAATCAACAAAATCAGTAAGGATAATGGTGAGATCACAACTGATCCTGAAGACATTGGAAGAATCATCAGGTCATATTTCCAAAAACTCTACTCCACAAAATTAGAGAACCTGGAAGAAATGGATAAGTATTTGAACACCTACCAACTGCCAAAGCTTAATCCAGAACAGATAAAAGCACTAAATAAACCTATGACATCCGCTGAGATTGAAGATGTAATCAAAAATCTTCCCAAAAGGAAAAGCCCAGGACCAGATGGTTTCACAGCTGAATTCTACCAAGCCTTCATCACAGAGCTAAAACCACTCTTTCTGAAGCATGTTAGAAGCATAGAAAAAGAGGGAAGTCTACCAAACACCTTCTATGAAGCTACCATTACCCTAATCCCCAAACCAGGCAAAGATGCAACAAGTAAAGAGAACTACAGACCCATATCTCTGATGAACTTAGATGCAAAAATTCTGAACAAAGTTCTAGCAAACCGGATACAACGCTACATCAAAAATATTATCCACCCTGACCAAGTTGGCTTTATCCCAGAGATGCAGGGATGGTTAAACATACGAAAGTCGATAAATGTGATACACCACATTAATCAGCTCAAACACAAAAATCACACGATTATATCAATAAATGCGGAGAAGGCTTTTGACAAAATTCAACACCTCTTCATGTTCAAAGTTCCTGAAAGAATAGGCAGAGATGGCCTATTCTTCAACTTAATAAAGACAATATACAAAACTCCTAAAGCACAGATCATTCTCAATGGGGAACGACTCAATGAGTTCCCAATCAATTCAGGAACAAGGCAAGGCTGCCCACTCTCACCACTGCTCTTCAACATAGTGCTTGAAGTTCTAGACCAAGCGATTAGACAAGAGAAGGGCATAAAAGGGATACAAATCGGAAAGTAAGAAATTAAACTATCCCTCTTTGCAGATGACATGATCCTTTATATATCAGACCCAAAGAATAGTATCAGTAACCTCTTGAAGGTGATTAATGCCTTCAGCAACGTGGCAGGATACAAAATCAACACACAAAAATCAGTAGCTTTTCTATATGCAGAAAACAAGCAGGCAGAAAAAGACATCAGAGAGACAGTCCCATTTTCTATAGCCTCAAAGAAAATCAAATACCTTGGAATATCACTATCCAAGGTTGTAAAGCATTTTATATAAGGGAAATATTGAAACATTTAAGAAGGAAATAAAGGAGGATGTGAGAAGATGGAAAGATATTGCATGCTCATGGATAGGGAGAATCAATATAGTAAAAATGGCAATCCTGCCAAAAGCGATTTACAGATTCAACGCTATGCCAATAAAAATACCAACCTCGTTCTTCACAGACATAGAAAAAATAATCTCAAAATTTATTTGGAAGGGCAAAGACCTCAGACAGCCAAAACTATTCTAAGTAAAAAATCCTACTCAGGAGGTATCACAATGCCTGACTTCAAAACATACTATAAAGCCATAGTAACAAAAACAGTATGGTACTGGCATAAAAACAGAAAGACAGATCAATGGAACAGAATTGAATACCCAGCTTTAAATGGAAGTAACTGCAGGTATTTGGTCTTTGACAAGGGGGAGAACAATATATGCTCGGCCAAAGATAGCATCTTCAACAAATGCTGGAGGTTTTGTTGGATAAACCAACAAATGGTTTGGTGCTGGAGGAATTGGATAAACATGTGTAAAAAAATGAAAATAGACCCACTCCTTTCACCTTGCACAAAAATCAACTCCAAATATATCAGAGACATAAATATAAATCCAGTAACCGTGAACACCCTGGAAGGAAAAATAGGAGGAACTCTACAAGAAATAGGAGTGGGAAAAAATTTCCTGAGCAAATCTCCAACAGCCCAGGAAATACAACAAACACTTAACCAATGGGACCTGATCAGGCTCAGAAGCTTCTATACAGACAAACAAACCATACTCAGAGCTCATAGACCCCCTTCAAACTGGGAAATGATTTTCACCAGCTACAACTCAGACAGAGGACTAATTTCCAAAACCTACATAGAACTAAAAAAAATTGATAACAAAAACCCAAAATGCCCCTTCACAAAATGGGGTACTGATCTCAACAGAGAATTCACGGAGGAGGAAACACATATGGCCTTGACTCATTTAAGAAAGTACTCAGCATCCCTAAGCATCAGGGAAATGCAAATCAAAACCACAATGAGATACCATCTTACCCCTGTCAGAATGGCAATCATAAAGAAAACCAACAACAATCTTTGCTGGCAAGGATGCGGGGGAAAAGGAACCCTCATTCACTGCTGGTGGGATTGCAAACTTGTTCAACCGCTATGGAAAGCAGTGTGGAGACTCCTAAACAGAACGGACATAGAACTACCAATGGACCCAGCTATCCCTCTACTAGGCATCTACCCACAAGATGCCGCATCTCGATGCAGAAAATTTTGTACAACTATATTTATAGCAGCTCAATTCATAAAAGCCAAGAATTGGAATCAACCCAATTGCCCATCCATGGAGGAATGGACAAGGAAACTGTGGTATATTTACATGATGGAATTATACTCAGCTGAAAGGAAAAATGACACATCAAAATTTAGGGAAAAATGGTCTGACTTCGAGCAGATCTTACTAAGAGAACACTCAAAAGAACAGAGAATGGAACGCCGCATACTTTCCCTCATATGCGGTCCTTAGCCAGGATAACCAATTTCTTTAACCAGACTAATAGAAAGAACTGAGTAGGTATAAGAGTGTGGTAAGGGAAGGGGGGAGGGAAAAGGCTCAAATATGAGGCCAAAACAAATTAGGTTCAAAAACATAAAATTCTCATGAGCATACTATAACCTAAAGAGTAAGTAGAGGGTGTCATCTGGCAAGAGGGGCCATGAGTAGTAGGGGAGAATGTCTGAGTCTGTGAATAATTGAGCAGTCTGACAACCCCTGGTTCCAGCCACTGGTTCCTTCCCTCACTGAGCTGTTGACCAAAATGACCCATGAGTTTACAAAAACAAGACAGAATTCTCTCAAGGCTCTTGAATGCCCTCCCCAGGCCTGAGGCAAAACCCTGTTGTTGAAGAAACCACAGAATGCCATTGATCAGCATCGAGAGACCCTTCATAGTCTGGAATGGTAACCAGCCCCCAGATGGCAGTTAGTGCAGTGCTGGAAGACACTACACAAGCTGCCAGGGGAAGCAGATAACGACAGCTGGAGTAAACAGACCACTGGCATGAAACACAGTCTGTGGCCATGAGTAGGCTGACCACACCTCCTACTGGGAGAGAAAAGGAAACCAAGAAAGGAGCACGTGTGCATTGGAGGAGCCTGAGCCTGAGGGAGACAATCAACAGCTATTAATTTCGGCCAAATATTCCACTCAGTGAGGGGGAACCCTTTATTGGAACCAGGGATTCAGGGTGATATGCAACGGATCCCATACTCTTGGGCTCCCAAGGAAAGATGCACTATGCGAGTGACTGCCGGGGAGGCTTTTGAAAATAGAAGATAGGTAACCCAGATTGTTGTATACTTGTTAACTGACACTGACACTAAACAATGTCAATCATTATGAACAATAAAGATAAAAAAGTTATAACCACAAAAAACAAACAAACAAACAAATTGGGGACCCATCCTTTGGCTAAAGAACTGGATATCGAAGAACCTGGGTGGAGAATAATTTTTTATGGAGATAAAGTGTTTAACAGTGATGTTCATGGTAATAGCAGTCAGCTAGGGACTGGAAAGGGATTGTAAAAGAAACAGTTTGAGGCATTTGAGTGGGTGGTAAAAGGAGAAGGTCAGTGGAGATCAACAGAGAGAAAGCCCCACTGAGAGGAGAATTTTTTTACCTGTATGGATAAAGCAGATGACATACATTAATAGTTAATATTAATAACAGCATATATGTCACATTGGGCAGCTGTGAGGAGGAAGAAAACTGAAATTAGTAAGGCTGATGTAATAGTTAACTTCAAGGAGGGTAAACTTCTCTTGTTTCAACAGCTGGAGAATCTCAGAGAACCTAGCTGAAATCCTTGAAGATAAGACAAAAAATAATTATAGCTGGAAGGAGTGTTTTCCTGAGAAACAGGTATGGCAACACAGCTGAAAGATAATAGATTAGTGTGTCTTAAAAGTTACTTGTACTTTGAAGAAGTTATCTAGTTACTTTAACTCACATAAGATTTATAGTTAAGTATAATATTTTACCTCTGCAAGTCCTGCTTAGTTGTACTTCTGTTTGATAAATTTCTTTGCTAGAAATATTTCAGGGTTTTGGAGATGAAACCCCACTTTTTTCTTCATTTTCTGTTAGTCTCTTAAGCCCTGATAATTGGGCAAGAGAGATGCTGGTTGGCTCTTGTATATACAAATATAGCTTGTTTTAATTTGGCCTAAAATGACCCTGTGGTCTTGGCATTTGTAAGTTTAACATCTCTCACTTTAGGAGAGGATGATTTAGTACTTAAAAATGACTTGATGTGGTCACTTTTTAAAGAGTATTGTGACCAGTCTTTTTGAAAGATACAAAAATTAATTTTCTTAATAAAATAGACCAAGCAAATACCTTTGGAAATTATTATATCGAGTATAGAAATTTATAATTGGAGCCTTTACCAAAATTCTGGAGTAGATCCTTTTTTCCAAGAATGCCAAATGAGCAAAACCATTGATAAGTATCTCTAAATATTGAAGAGTCTGATCCTTAAAACAGGCTTATAAGTAAAACACATTCCAGGGGTATTCTCCCCCCCCCTCTGTTTTTATAATCAAGCAGAGAACATATAGCATTTATAGTAGTTAATGTCTCTAACCATTTAGCAATAGATGAAAATAACTTTGTCTTTTTTGACTCAGTTCAGCCATATGATCATGCACTTTAGTACGAACAAGAAGATATGATTTCCCTTATATTCATCATCAACCAGAGGGCCAGTCTGGTTTATGAGGAAGCATTGGGAAATATGCCCATCTTTGGGTCTCTCTCCAAAAGAGCTCTCCTTTGGAGATAGAATCAGATTTAGGACATTGATATCTTGATTTTTGTTTTATTGTTTAGTCCAAGATTGAGAACCAGTATATATAGTTGGCATTTATAGAACTAGCATCCAATACATATTTATTTATAGAATTTAGTGTGAGAGGCTTGCTGCATTCTGCCTGCCTATGTCCTGGGAACCTGTGCAGGGTTGTTTGACGTAAAGATGGACTGATGTGAGCAGATGGAGATGGCACAGAAAGAAAGATCTTTGGGTAGAAACTGTTGCCTGTTCACCTGCAATTGTTTGAGAGATTACAACCACTGAGATTGGGCCAGCTGGTCTGCACTGGAACAACAGGAAGAATGCAGACTCTTTGAAGTAAGAGGCCTGAATGCTACATTCCCCAATGGATTAACAAATTGGTAGCCCAAGAAGAGAGGGTCATTGGATTTCCAACACAGTTTTGTTTTGAAAAATGGCCATCGGCTTGTGAAGCAGATGTGCTAGGTTGCCTGAATGGAGCCTGATGGAGCCATGAGGATGAACTGTGGGTTGCAATGGAGACCTAAAGAGTTCCAGGACTATGGATGTTGCCAAGGCAAGCTGCCAGCACCAGATGAAATTTTCCCAGACTGTGAGTAGCCGAGCTGGAGAGGCAGAATCAAATCTCCAAAAGACTTGTTATTGGTTAGAATCATGAACATGGAGTTAGAGATTGATGCTGCCCTGCTTGTTTTAAATCTTGTATTTGTTCAATCTGTTTTTGGCTGTGCCTCATGTTTTGCAGTGTGAATGTTCTATGCCATTACGGGTTTATTTTTGGCATTATGGCTCAGTTGAAAGCTGTGGGGACTTGAGAGTTGAGCTGAATATATTGTATTTACATCATGTGTGATTATTAGTTTGTGGGGGCCAAGGGCGGACTGTCATGGTTTGATCCAGGTGTCCCCCACAAACAAATGAATGTGTTCTGATAGATCAATCCTCAGCTGATGGCAGTTTGCGTTTTACAACCTCGATGGACCTGTGTTGTTGGGGATGGGTTTATGGGGTTATAAGCCAGCTTCCCCTTGCCAGTGTTTGGCACACCTTCCTGCCATTGCTTGCAGTGCTGTGGTGGAGGTAATGTCCAACTCTCTGCTCGGGCCATCATTTTCCCTGCTAGGATGGAGTCTCCCCTCAAGTTCATAAGCCTAACAATCCCATTCCTCCATAAGCCACTTTTGTTTGGCTTCTTTCAGAGCAGGAACTAGAAAGCTGACTGTAATAATATCTCTGCTTGTTAAAGAGTGACTAACAATCTGGGGCTCTTCAGGGTAACCATTCTCCTGAGGTGCCCCTGAACTGTGCCTTCTGTCCTTGTCCCCTCCTCAGGATCCAGCATCTAGAGCCTCAAACAGCTAGGCCCCAAAATGCTCTTCTCCTGCCCTTCTGGTCAGTCATCATATATGACTTTATTTTAGTTGTCTTGGAATGTTTAATTCCCTCTCCATCTCCATCTTTCTCACATTTTCCATTTTTACTCTAGTTACTGCTGCTGCATTTTTTCTCCTGCTTCCTTCTTCTACTCCTCTTTTTTTTTTTTCATTTTCCTCCTTCTACTCCTTCTGCTTTCTCTCTACTTCCTTTTCTGACCCTTCTCTTTTCAAGCCACAGATGTTCCTATGAGGGAAGACTGGGAATTGCCAAAAAAGGAACAACATCTTTCAGAAAAGCTGTTGGGCATGCATTCCTGGGCCTTTTGAAATTCCATCATATGGACTTCCCGTGCACTTTTTCTTCACATATCGGTAGTTGCTGTCAATGCCTGACTCCCAGCTCCTGCTGCCTTAACACTGCAGTGCAAATTCTAAGATATCCAAAGAACTGACTTCCCTTAGTAATCAAAGCCCAGTCTATTTACTCAGACCATCTGGGAGAGCCATGAGATTAACATCCTGAGAAATAGTCCTTAAACAGTGATTGATGAAATTTGTGTCTAAGTAGCCCCAATGCTTTGCTCTTGAGAAGAAACATGCAAAGACTAACTACACTGGCTCATAATTTCCCAGTGGAGTTGAACTTCAGTTATTCTTTCACAGTGGGAATTTGCTTGATAGTACACCTTTTGATGACTGCTTTCCTTTCCTTATCTCTTTCCTGGATCCCATGTTTCCCTTATATCAATTCTAACTTAATCCTTTCTCTAGATCTCTTCTAGGAAATCCAAACTCAGACCCTCTGCAACATATGCCACTATAATTCAGGCCATTGTCTTCACTGGTTAAGAGCCTATAGGTTTGACACTGGGGAAATTTACTGAACCAATAATGAAATTCCATAACTCCAGATCTTCCTTACAAGAGCTTAAGTAAATATGATCATATATTTCTGGAACTATTTATGCTTTACAATGCTTGGATTTTATGTTTCCTAGCTCATGGGGTGACAAGAGTGTTGCAGATATTTATGTCCATTCACTACATCATAATGCAAGTTCATTCAAAAGTAGTTAACTTCAGGAGGTATATGTGCAACAAAATTGAATGCTTCAGGCCTATGAAGCTTTTGCATTCAATGATCCTATCGAAACCCAGAGTTACTGACCTTGAATTGCTTGGCAGTGCTAATGATCTACTCTACAATTTCCTTACCCACTGCACCAACCAATCATCTCTAGACAGACAATTCTAGCTTAGCAATGCTCTTCAGTGATTTAACAGCTCTGAAAGAGTTCAGGAACTTGAACAAAAGCTAAACCATGAAACATTAGCTAGAAATAAAAGCTTATCTTTATATGTATCTACATGATCTAGTGGTTCCTCTTCAAGTAACTATTTGTTTCTATCAATGCTTTCATCACACTATGTAGTTTGATTATATCTGTCTAATTACACATACAACTATTTTATCCTTCAGAAACATTTCAGAAGATTTCAAATTTATGGAAATAAAATTAGACTTGGGACCTGTTGATAAATCCATACATTTCTAGATAAGTTACATTTGTTTACACATTCATTCTATAGACATTTCCTATATATTAACTATGCACTAAGCACAGTTCTAGGTACTGATGCTCAACAGGCATAGTCTTTTTGAGCAATTTATTCTCTGTATTAGAAGTATTATCATTATTAAAGGATTTCTTGCTTCCATGTAAAAAAATTAAGACATGAATTTACAACTCAACATAATATAAGATAAATGATTCCTTAATAAAAAATGATACTTTACAAAAGTGATATATAAATTCTTAAGGTTTGGAATGTAGCTCAGGGGTAGTATGCTTGCCTGGCAGACATTGAGCACTAGGTTTCATCCCTATCATTGAGGAAAAAAAGCATGTTTTCACATTATTCATTTAAATATCTTGTTAAATTTATAGCAGCATCCCATTTTGTATGGCTTTTAATTCCAAATGACAGCTACCTTCAGTTACTGCAATCCAAAATATTAAATGATAATTTCTATTAAAACACATATATTTGTTTTAAATTGTGTGTTGTTCATAGTAGCATGATCTCATCTTGTATAACCCTCTTCTGTCAAGTGACATAAGTAGTATCCACACTGTATATGCTAACCACTCATTCATCATACATTAACTACCTGTTGTCAATTTTATTATCAGTATATTATAATGTGTGGTTAAAGTAGATCTTATTCTACTAAAAAGTCCCAAGGTACAAGACCAGATATGATACTAATTTGGATAAGCCAAAGTAAGTCTGAAAACTGCACGTAAGTGAAAAGGTAGAAATTTACCACTAAATAAGGAAAAGAAAACAATTTTATGGTGAGTTTGCTAAGTTCTACAATAATGTGTTTGGAAAGAGATAGAAAAACTGTATTCCCATAATTTTAATATAGCAATTATTCTCTTTATTAGTTATTTTAAATAGATGACTGTGTATAATTCATAAATTAAATTTTATTATAGAAATAAGTAATTATGTATGGGAAATGCATAATATACAGAGCTTGATATTATGCAACTTTAGGCATCCCCTAGGGGCTCCTAAAAACATATCCCTTATAGATAAGCCATACAAGGCTGGGTGTCAGGGGGAAATTGGAAAACTAGACTACTTTATAAAATTCAGGATACTAGCATGAATTTTATGTTTAAATAGAGAAACAGTTGGGGCAGGTGTGATAGGGATGCATAATTAAGCAGTCCTGGTCAAGATGTGATCTGGTTGATCACTGTTAGTTTTGGTTCTGTAAGGTGGCTCCAAGAAGTCCATTTCTATCACTTGATTGAATCAATTTGATTCCTGAAAGATAATTATGGCCAAGTTCTGTTGTTCCTTGAAAGCAGGGTGACTGCAGGTTTGTGGAAATGATTCTTTGTGCTCATGGCCTTGAAGAAAAATGAGGCAGAATGGATAAACAATCCTTTATTGATTAACATGCCTAGGCACAATGAAGCAAGAGTCTGATCCAAAGAAAAGGTGATATAAACACAAGGAAAGCAGAGGTATCAAACATGCATCATTCTTTGTGTACATAGTGGGTCCAAGAAAGGAATTACTGCTTTTTTTTTTTAGCAGAAATACTTTCTAAGTACCTATTAAAAATCTGTTTTAAGGGCTGGAGAGATGGCTCAGTGGTTAAGGCACTTGCCTCTAGTGCCCAAGGCCCTGGGTTCAATTCCCCAGGACCCACATAAGCCAGACCCACAAGGTGGTGGCCCTGGTGCTCTCTCTCTCTCTTTCTCTCTCTCTCTCTCTCTCTGCTTGAAAATGAATAAATAAAATAAAATAAATCTGTTTTAAGAAAAGAATTAAAAAATAATAATAAGGCTGTGGCATTTTAACAGATACTGGAATTTGGGCTGTTCTCAAGAATGTTGAAGCCTTTCTTGCCGCTTGGGTGTGAAATAACCCAGAAACTAGGCTTCCAGATGCTCATGGTTATACAAAGCTTCTGCTGGACAAAATCTGAGATTTGTCTTAATGAATTTGAAGAATGACATTCACAGACCATTGATGGTTATATTTAGAGACATTATATTATAGGAAAAAAATATAGAGATCATAGAGAGATTATAGCATTTGAGAGGAGGAAACAATGTAGAACTTTCATCCACAAAGAGATAAGAGTGGGTTCTGCAAAGTGGAAAGTCCTGCCTAGAGACCCAGATTGAGGTATAATATACTGGATGGAGGCTGAATTAACAAGCCCCAATGCCATGTTTTGAAGAGGGGATGAAGTTTTCTGGGAAAGGAACAACCTTGCCAGGAATTTCAATTCTCCAGAAAGGGTGTATACTTTTTGGAAGAGGGTGATTATCTGTTTTTGAAAAGATAAGCTCCTTTAGGGAAGAAGTGATAAAGAATGTTGTATTAGTCAGGGCTCTCTAGAGGAAACAGAGTTGATAGAATGGATTATAATAAAAGGGAATTTATTGGGGTAGCTAACAACAGTTCACCAATAGCAGTCTATAGGTCCACAGGTGAAGAAACCAGTAGCTGTTCAGTCCACGTGGATGGATGTCTCAGCAGTCCCAATGCAGCACAGAAGGCCTGATGGCTCCCTGGGGAGCGGCTGCTCTTCAGTCCATAATGTGAGGCCGAGGAAACTGGGTTCTGATGTCCAGGAAGGGTAGGAGAGCAGGATGCGAGTGCAAGTCACAAACAAGCACCAGGAAACAAGGGAGGAAGGAAGATCGTCTCCTTCCCCTTAAGCTGCCTTATATTTAGTCTCCTTCTGGAAGGCCCACCCACTGGGGAAAGGGCTCACTCTGGAGAAGGGAACACCTCCCTTTTCCAAAATCCCAGAAGGATTTTGTCAATCCTTCCTGCAGGCAAACTCAGAGACCTGCCCAAGATTACTATGGATTAGATCAAGTTGACAAATTTAACCATCACAAGTCTTCTCCAAAATCCCAAAGGATTTTGTCAATCCTTCCTGCAGGCAAACTTCTGGGTCTGTGGGTTAGTTAGGGAGTTGCAGCATGCATCAACTCCCTGTTCGCCCACGGAGCTGGGTGAGCAGAGCCTTGGAATAGCTGTGAGTCCACGAGAGATGAGACTCTAGGGAAAACGCGGCAGTGGGCAGTTCTCATTTTATTGTATAGAGAGCAATTGCTTATATAGAGGAAAGTCAGAGGTAGAAGCATAGGAAGCAAGGAGATTGGCAGGGGCCAGTATTCTTTGGATACTTATTTTGCATAGATAGATTGAGGGGGCTATGTGACTATACATGGACATGTATAGAATTGTGATGTCAGCAGAGGAAATACAACCTTATTGCTTAGGTATGTTATTGTAGCTGGACTAAGTTTAGGCCTTGAATTACCTGCTAATCTCAGGGGACAGCTGTGGCCTGCCTGGGGGCTGGAGTGTTCAGGATTGCTAAGATTTATAGGGGCCCTCAGACTTTGCCTCAACTTCCTTTTAAGGAGGAGACAGTCCTAGAAGCCTGCCAGACTCAGCAAAACCCTACATCCTCCATGCCTCATTAGCAGGGTCCCACAACTCCCCCTTTTTGTTTTTATAATGGAGCAGTGGTATCATAATCCTCTGTTATTTTAGGCAAGGTTTGATACTGTACTAAAACTTGGTTGGTAGTGACCCGAGCGATATTGGTTATTTGCCGTTTGATAAACTGGATGAGCAGCAGGGTTCCTATAACAAGGAGAGGACTGAGGAGTGGGAGGATCCAGGAAATCAAAGGATTGGAGAACCAAGGAGAGGGGACATAGGGAGCATAGCATTCAGTCAGCTCCTTGTGGAGCTTTTTTAGGGTTTTTACATTTTGTTCAACAGTATAAGACTCATTAACATAAAAATAGCATTCTTCCCCAAGTATTATGCATGTCCCCCTTTGTTCAGCTGTTATGAGGTCTAGTGCTTTGCAATTTTGGAGCACCACACCCGCAAGTGAGTTGAACTGTCTTTGAAGAGACTCGAGGCTGTTTGTAGTGGAAACCATCGCCTGGTCAAGTTTGTCCTGAAAGTCTCCTGCAAGGTGATGAGTTTGGGTCAGAGCTGTCCCTGCCACACTGGAAGCTCCCAAAGACAGTGTGATGCCGAGGCCCACCAGCAGGGGGATGAAGATTTCTCTCGGGTGTCGTGGGCGAAGCGTATAAGCCATTTCTTCTTCTTCATATAGGTATACCTGTGGAACAATCAGAACTAGGGAGCAGTAAGTGGAGATGGAGGTGTTCATGCAGGGGGCAGCTATCCCTCCGCAACACAGGAGAGCAGGTGTCCTGATGCAGGTGGTCCTAGTTATGGAAATATTGAGGAGACAGTTAGCTCTGGTCAGTCTAGAATTAGTCAAGCAAAGAGGCACATCCTGACCAGAATCAAAGAGAGGGATGTCTGTGAGGCGGGGGTGAAGATTTGTTTCTGCAGTTGTGGGATGTTCAATGGAAGCATTGATAGGGACTGTGATCAACAGTGGACAAGCAGGGGAAGCACAGAGGAAGCAGTTAGAAGCGTTAGGTCTGAGGGGAAAGGGGAGAAGATAAGCTACATATTGAATATATTGTATCCATGTCATGGTGGCTTGTATTTTTTCTGTAATTTGTTTTTCCTGTTTAAGAATATGGTGGAGGGGTGGAGCAAGATGGAGGACGAGTAACAGCTTTGCCAGGACTCTCTTCGGAAAGGTTTGATCTCTCCAGCTGGGATCCAAACTTTGGTCACCAGCTGGACCTGATTTCGGGCCCCCCCTCCCTCCCCAGCCCCTGGGCCAGAGCAGAAGGGGTTCTCCAGCTGCTCTCTGCTCCACAGCAGAGCAGAGGACCGAGCCCTCCCCCCCCACTAGCTCCTGCCATTATCCCCTCGCTGTGGTTTCCGAGTT
>PVHP010022041.1:0-28836 GCA_004024765.1 Zapus hudsonius
ACTCTTCCCCTTCCCTCAAACCCTGGTAACCTCTGGACTTTTAACTTTCTTAGGAAAGACACTTTCTTCCACTTTTAAAGGTGGGAGAGTTGGTAAGAAATTAACTCATGATTTTCCAGATGAGGTCAGCTCTACAAACCATCAGACTAGAGCTGCAATAGGAAAGTGGTGATCAGAGGGCCTTACATCCCAGGCCTTGGGTTTACTGGAACAGTTGGAAGACCCTAGTCCTGATGTTCTACAACAGAGGCTGCAGACACCATTGTGACCTCAAGACCAAAGCCTATAATGTTGGCTCCTACCAACTAGGTATTTAAGTTTTACATAAGGTGTTGGAGGATCCATCTTGCTATAAGAGAATGACTGAGTTTGCTGATTTCTTTTATTTTTTAAATATATATTTATTGTCCATAATAAGTTACATTATTTAGTGGGCAAACAATGAGTTGTTATCCCGAATTCCCCAATTCCCCCATCCCCATCCCCGATCAGTTGGATATCCTCCTCAGTGGGCTGTCTGTATTAGTCCTTGTGGCAAGGGATCCTGGATATCTTAGTACTCATCCCGGTCTTCCTGGCCCAAGTGTGTTGTTACTGATGGGTGCCATGCCTCCGGACAGTCTCCCCCACCATGGCTCTCACAATCTTTCCGCCCCCTCTTCCACTCAGTTCCCTGAGTCGTGGTGGGTGAGTATTAAGGCTGCTTTAATGTTGCGAGCTTAGAGGTCCTTGTGTCGAAAATCCTTGGTTACTGTCTCAATGGCCTATCCTGTGTTGATTGAATGACTGTGGTTATAGGTCCCTTATTCATCATTCATTGTCTGCTGAGTTCCCTATGGATCCTCCCCAATATGACTGTGGTGGCTCCTCTCTTGCCAGGATCTCAGCCCTTGATTGGGAATGGGGATTTAGGGCAATATGCACCAGATCCCATACTCTTGGGCTCCCAAGAAAAGATGCACTATGCTGATTTCTTTAGTATGGTAGGCTTTTCAAAAGATAACAAAATAGTGAGAAGCCATCCGATCCAATCAAGAATACTGAGATAAAGGCACTCTCTGAATTGAAGCCAAAGTCGCAGGAGCGCTTCATTTAGGTCCCTAAACCAGGAGAAGCAATCAAAAGGCCTAGCCCAGGTGAAACCACAACAAATTTGGAATTGGAAATATCCACACACTGCTCTAAGGGAAAGATCAGCAAGTCAATAAGTGATCATATGTGTAATAGTGACACCAAAACCTGCGTGGGGTGGGGATAATCAACAGCTTTAAAATTGGCCAAGAGATCCACTCAGTCACAAGGAACCCTTAACTGGAATTGGGATCCAGGGCAAAATAATTATCTCTTTGAATCTCACATTTTCCTTTTGAGATCCGTAATACAAATTATTCATTTCTCCTCAGAACCACACTTATTATCCCATATTTGAAATATCCAGATCTCATACACACAATTGCAATTATTTCTTAGTATAAAATTAACTGTGATAAACAGAGAAATAATCAGGGGTATTTTTAATGTTTTCACATCTCTGTTGTCTCATTATTAGGAGAGAAGGATGAAATGTCAAAACTTTAATTGTGGCTGGGAAAACAGCTCATTGGAAAAAGCTCTTGCCAGATGAGGAGCTGAGTTCAGAGCTCCAGATCCCAGGTGAAAAGCAGGATGCTGTAGAAAGCATCTACAATCCCAGTACATCTATAATGAAATGAAAGGAAGAGACAGGAAGTATCTCCACAGCTCCCAATCAGTGACTCAATCATGAGGGCAGTTAACACTCCACAGAGTGCTGTGTTGCTGAGCTACGATGTTCTCTAGGTGTGTCAAGCGTGTTTTAGATTTACAAGGTTTTCAATTTATGATGGGTTTTTCAGAACATAACCCATCATAGGTTGAGCAGTTTCTGTATTGCTCAGTAATAAAAATGAACACTCTGCCAGTATATATCAAAACTTGGATGTGTATTACAAGCAAGATGCTGAGGGAAGGAATCCAAAAAGAAAAGAATACTTACTATATGACTCCATTTATATGAAGGCCTAGAAAAATCCCAAACTGATCTTGAGTGAAAACAAGCAGATCGGTGATTCCTGGGGCAGGAGAAAGGACAGGACATCATGTCATAGTGACATGACAACACTGGGATGTTAACTGTTTACCCTTAGTTGTGAATCACTGCTGCCTGTCACTGTGCAGCAGCACAGAGGATTGTAGTGCATTTGACTAGCCTGGGGGGAAAATTAAAATTCAAAACATGTTTCCTACTGAAAGCAAGTTGCATTCACACTATCATAAAAATCTAAAAATTCTAACTCAAACCATCACAAGATGAAGACTGTCTGCGTTCAACTTTCAGCGGTGTTTTGGGGAATGAAGGAATGATGAAAAAGTTCTATGTGTTGATTGTAGAAATGTTTTTACAGATGGACACACTTGTCAAAGTTCATCAAACATTATATTTTAAAAATAAGCATTATCATCATGTCAATATACCTTAAAAACTTAACTGCCGGGTATGGTGGCTCACGCCTTTAATCCCAGCACTTGGGAGGCAGAGGTAGGAGGATCACCGTGAGTTCAAGGTCACCCTGAGACTACATAGTGAATTCCAGGTCAGCCTGGGCTAGAGTGAAACCCTACCTCGAAAAAAAAAACTTAACTTATGCAACTAAATATGGTCAACAACTATTATGATATTGGCTCCTGTTCACTCCTTTATAGCATCTTTAAATATAGTGGGCCCCATTTTATTCATGGTTTTTACTTTTGGTTGTGTGGTGGTTTGAATTAGGTGGCCTCCCATAAAATCATGCATTCTGAATGCTTAGTCCCCAGCTGGTGCCAATTTAAGAACTGGAGCCATTGAAGAGGTGTCTTGTTGTGGGAGGGGTTATAGCCAACCCCCGCTTGCTAGAATTCGACTTGCCCTCATGCTGCAGTGTTCTACCTGCTGTGACAAAGATGATGTCCAGCCTCTGTTCATGCCATCCTTTCCCCTACTATCATGGAGTTCCCCTTCAGTCAATAAGCAAAAATAAAGCCTTTCCTCTTATCAGCTGCTTTTGGTCAGGTGTTTGTCTCACAAATGGACAGTAACTGCAACATAAAATTGGTACCAGTGTAGGGGGTTATTGCTGCTAGAAAGCTGATGTGTAGTTTTGGGCCTTTTGGAACTAATTTGTGGGAGGAATATGAAAGGATTTGAAACCTTGGTCTAAGAGACATCTTGCAATGCTGAATGGTTTGATGAACCATTCTCATCAGAGTTTAAAGACCTAAATGCAGTCAGAACTATAGACTGTGCAGATGTAGCTTATGAGAGGAAGAAAGAACTTTGTCTGAATTGGGTTAGAATCAGTATGTGTGAGAGGCTTACTGTATTCTTTGCTTGTCCTGAGAACTTGTGCACAGTTGCATTCTGTAGAAATGGACTGGGGTCAGAAGTTGGATGTGGTATAGAAAGAAACAAAAAATGAAATCGTTGGGCTGAAACTTCTGCCAGTTCAGCTGCAATCATCTGAAAGATTATAATCTTTGAGTTGGGCCGGCTGATCTGCATTGGGACAGCAGGAAGAATGGGGACTCGTTTGAAGAAGTGCCCTGATCTTCAAAGTTGGTTTTATTTCCCCACGGATTAACAAATTTGGCAGGCCACCTGGTACTACGGAATATAACAAATGCAGGAAAGAGGTGTCATTGATTTATTTTTCACAAATGGCCACTGGGTGATGTGAAGCCAGTTTGTTGGAGTCCTTATGTGGAGGCCTGATGGCGCTGTGGCATGGATGAGTCATGGTGTGCAGGGTAGACTCAAGGCTGTTTTGGAGATACCAGGACTTTGCTTTGGCTGCCAAAGAAAGCTGCTGGCTTTGGATGGACTTTTCCCTGAGTTGTGTTCAGCCCAGTTTGAGGGGCAGAGTTGGAACCCCAGTGACAGGTTAGAGATGTCAGACTAGAAGCTATGGAACTTGATGTTTTCCCTGTTTGATTTAGATCTGGCTTTGGTTCGATCTTTCCTGCTCTGCCCAATGCCTTCTTTTTCAGTGTGAATGTTTATTTTGTGCCATTATGCTCCTTTAGTTTTACAAGCTAACAGTTAAAAGACTTTGGACTATAAGGATTGTTGAATATTATTGGAAATGTTAAAAAAAATCTATGAGGATTTTTTAATGTTGGACTAAATGCATTGCATTTTACATCATGGATGGTTAGCAGTTTATGAGGACTGGGGGCAGAATGTGGTGGTTTGAATTAGGTATCACCTATGAACTCATGTGTTCTGATTGCTAGGTCCTCAGCTGGTGACAATTTTGGAATTGGAGACTTGCTGGAGGAAGTGTGTTGTAGGGGGTGGGCTTATGGGGGTTATAGCCAGCTTCCCCTTGCCAGTGTTCAGCTCACACTCATCCTGCAGTATTCAACCTGCTCAGAGGTGATATCTACCCTCTGCTCATGACATCCTTTCCCATGCCATCATGGAGATTGCCCTGGAGTCTGTAAGACAAAACAAAACTTTTCTTCTAATCAGCTGCTTTTGGTTGGGTGTTTGTCCCAGCAGACAGAAGGTTACTACAACAAATTATTTCTGTTACATTCAGTCAGTTAAATGGGAAGTTGCAGAAATAATTGAATTTTATATAATGTTTATCACAGCACATTTTAAATGTCCTATTTATTATTTGTCATTGTGGTTAGTCTCTTAATGTGCCTAATTTGAAAAGGAATACTTAAATGCATGTTTTTTACAACCTAAGGTTCAGTACTGAGTACTGTCCCTGGTTCCAAGAATCTGTGACACACCTTGGAATGCACTCCTCTTGGAGAAGACGGGACTATTAGACATGTGTATTTTTTACATTTTCCCTGCCTCAGTACCCTCAGGAAACATTCTGCCTGATTTGTAAATGATTCAGTATATTTTATCCACCTTGCTGCCCACACACATTTCTTTCCTTGGTGTCATGCTAATACTTTTGAATGATCTTCTTAGCAGTTTTCAGAGTTATAACTTCCACTTCTGCCTCAGTCTAATTTTTTTCTTCATTTTCCTTTGGCTCCCCCCCACACACACACATTAAAAAATAGAATTATGCAAATTATAATCCTTGCTTCAAGGTACACTCTTTTTGTGGGTTCTTGTATAATCTCCCTTTGGTCTATTTTATTTTTAAATAGCATAATAATCATCTTGAATCTACCACTCAGCCCAAGAATGAGAGAGCCAGGCCTCTACCATACAACATCTGTGTGTTCTCCCTTGCCCCTTCTCCAGGCTCCTCTTGGGATCATATCCATAGCATTCTTCACTGCTTTGGTTGTCTTTTTCTCATTTTAGTTTTTCCCTTCTTAGATTTCAATTGTTCAGTCTTACTTATGGCTCACATTTCTGAAGTGGTATCACGCTTTCCTGTGTCCCAGGGATAAAACATTAGTGTAACATTCTTCCACTCTTACAGATGCATGTAATCCATTATGCATATATCATAGTACTTGGGTCGTTTCTTTTTCTAGGCCTTTAAAATGCTCCCAGGACTTTTCTATTATAAACCGTTCATATATGAATATTCTAGCATGCAGTTTCTGGTACATGGGCTTCTATTGAACATCTATATGAAATTAATTATAACTGAATCATAAAGTATAGGAATGCACATGTTCATGTTAATAGCAATTTTCTCAAAATACTAAAGCTATTAGCAGTGAAAAGTAATTTTCTAAGGAAAAATGATAAACTTGTAGAAAAATAATGGTCACTATTTCTTTAGAACTTTTGGATGCACATAGGCATTTGTCAATATAAGAAAATTAGCTACATGCTGTGCTTTACTCAGATTCCTCATAAACTTACATTTGGAGAATTTGTGAATAATAGAGATGTTTCTCTGTATTTTCCAGAAAATTAAAAGCCGTGATCATTGATCTCCTTTAATAAGCTTTAGGAATGAAGATGATGAAAATAGCAACAGGTTGCATTAGCTGACACTTTACTGCCTTAAATGTCAGTTAATTCTCTTGACAACTGTGTTAAGTTCTTATCACTATTCCCATAACACAAAAGGAGATTGGAAGTCAGAAGAGAGACTTCTGGTGAGTGGTGGAATGAGTGCTCATATCCAGCATTGCTTTTCTGTTGTACATCTGACTTTCTCAAGCCCTGCATAAATCATGACACTACATGTCTACAGGAACCTTCAGACAGTTTTCTCCCTAAGGGCTTCATCTAAGGTGGTGTAATCTTGAGAGCTTGCTATTTATTTATTCACCATCATGCAGGGCTTTGTCTCCCTCTCACTTTTCAACAGAATTGCCAACAACCAGCCACAAAATCTCCCTTGGAAGTATGCCTCATCCACTTGTGACAATGCTTTCCAGACTTCACACACACACACACACACACACACACTTTCCCTCTGCCCCACCGAAGACATTACATAGTGTTTATAGTCTTGGCTTGGTGTTATGAAAGAGATGCTGAGCTAGCTAGGATTGGAAGAAATGTGTTCTTCATCTGCAAATAACTTCACATTTTGAACAAATCCTTTCCTCTCTTTGAAGCTTAATTCTTGTTATTATGAAGGTCAAATGAGATGATGTACATGATGGCACTTGGGAAATATAAAGGACTTAATAAAGGCAAGCTATTGTTATTGCTGTTGCCTCCTTTTGGAGAACAAGGTTGAATTAAACGGGCATTACTTTGTCATCCATAAACCCTGTTGAGACAGAGCAGTGTTGTTAAAGAGAACAAAATGTGGAGTAGAGCACATCTGAGTTTCAGCTGGGGCATCTGCCTGCTGGATGTGTGACCTTCAGCTTTAACAATTCACCAAAAAAATAGGAACAATATTATCTTCTTCAGAGGTTCTGTGCGATGATTACCTATATGTTTTACATAAAGCATCTGTGGTTGGAAAAATTCTCAAAGGGTCCCTAAGATTCCCCAATCCTATTGTATATGCCTTATAAACATGCCTGATGTCCTCCCCAGAGTGTAGCTCTGATTTGTGAAAATGATGGGATTTCAGTCATTAAATCAAGTTACAAGTAAATCAACTTCAAATTAATCAAAATGGAGATGATCATTACCTATCAGGTGAGGTCATAAAAGGAAAGATCTTGAGAAAGGGAAACAGAAATAGAAATGGAGATGGTGATAGAGAGGAAGAGGAAGAGGATGGCAAAGAGAAGGAGGGAAGGAGAAGAGGAAGGAAGAAGAAGAGGAAGTGGGCGGGCAACTTCTGAACTGAGGGCTCTGCATGCCTATTATCCACCAACATGCTAGTTTCCTCTAAACTCAACTTTTATTGTTGTCCTTAAAGCAGGCATCTCTACCGCTATGGGTGTTTGTGTCCCCTCAAAATTTGTATATTGAAGCCCTCATCTTCAGTGTGGCTGTATTTAGAGATGAGCTCATGGAAATAACCAAAGTTAAATGAGGTCATAAAAGGAAGGGCCCTGGTCCAATAGGAAACGGAAATCTCTCTCACTCTGTCCACGTGTACACAAAGGGGCCATGGGAGTAAACTGAAATATGGTGCATCACCAAGCCAGGATAGAGAGCTGTCTGGAAAAAACACATGCTTGGACCTTGATCTATCACTTCCAGCTTCCAAAGCTGTTCAAAACTGAATTCCCATTGAAGCCACCAGTTTATGGTGCCTTTTCTTATGGAATATCAGCCAACTGAGGCACATCCCCCATTGACTAAAAGAAATAAAAGACCAAGGAAGATCCTCTACCCATACATTATCACCGTCTACCAGTGGACTGAAGCTGAGGTTATAACCCAACCACACCATCCCTTCTACATCTGGCCATGATTCACAAGAGGTATTTATTGGTAAAATAATTCTGCAAACAGGACATTGACTTTCTTGTCACAATTTATGCTAAAGAGCATAGTTACCCCACCAGCAATCTTACCACATAATCTTGTCACATTGTGAGGTGTTTTTCCAGGTGAATGATCTTCCAAGGTGGTTTATATATGCATGCTGATGAAACCATGTGACATACTGCACTATGGCAAGCCGCCTGTTGAGAAACTTTCTGTGAAGGAATTCAGGGGCCCTGACCAAGGACCTAAGGCTCTCCAAACATTTTCTCACAAAAGGAGGAATATGATCAAGAAAAGAAAAAAAATCAAAAGGTGGCATTATATCATGGTTCAGAGAACTAGGATGCTCACTCAGGAGAGGTCATCCAATGAGACCAGGGATATCATTTCCCAATATATTTACCTAACATTTACTTTGTGACAAACTATGATGAACCTGGAAGTGGAAACATGTACGTAACATAGTCCTAGCCATCAGCTCTTTATGAATTGGAGAAGTAATCACACACTGCCATACAGGCATTCAGTGCTGTGGTAAATGGAGTTTTAATAGATAGTACAAACCATGGAAAGTTTACTGTGATTTACACAATACCAGTAAGTGGAAGGTCCAAGGGTTAAACTTAAATTTAAAAAAAAAAAATCCCAATTGTCAAAGCTGTTCAAAACATGGATGGACCAAAGGAAATAAGATCTTCATTCCTGGACAGATTCAAACTCAAGCTGAAAACCCATGATTAATATACCACTCAAAGGTATAGGCTCTAGAACAATATTCAGGACATTAGAACTATTGTTATTTTGGCAGTTTTATTGTGTTGTCTTGTACATTATAGAATGCTTATTCACACTCCTGCAGAGTAGGATCAACCTGCTTCCAATTGTGACAACCAAACCAATGTCTCCAAGGCAAGGCTAGGAGTTCCTTCTCACTGACAACCTCTAATATAGAGGTCAGGATGGAGGCTGAATCCTGGCCCTAACATCTTCCTACCTTGGTCTTGAACAAGTTACTAAAGTCATTAAATCTCAGTTTTCTTGTGAGGTATCACTTCATAGCTTTCAAAGAGGGTTTAGGAGATGCTGAAGATGTTGAAGTGATCAAGCAAATAGCAGTGAAGTAACTGTGGGCGTGGTCCACACGAGGGTAGTTGAAGTCACAGGAGGAGATCAGCAATATCTAAAGTTTCTTCCAGTAAGATTACCTCATTCTAAGTGAAGATATCACTGACCCTTTGGTCCAGATTCTTATTTTCACTAACTAAAGATTGCTTAAAAATAAGTAAAATATATCATTACAAGCAGAGGAAAGTCCTTTCTTCATTAGTATGAGAATAATGAAGGGGAAAATACTGAACTTAACGCCTGTGTGCTTAAATGAGCCTCATTGCTGGACCAGAAGGTCTTGTCTCCTACTCATTCTTCCAACCTCAAAGACGTTGACAATCCAAGTGAGGGAGAAAGGTGTGTGGGAGCTGGCTTAGAGGCCATCTGCTGTCTACCAAGCACTGTGCTATGTTGTACATGATACCTTGTGTATTCAAGAGGACCATGATGCCTCGCACCTTGACATGATGCGTGAATGGCTCTCCACTGGCTCATCTGTTTAAACATTTGGTGCCCAGCTGATTGACTGCTTGAACCTTTGGGTGTGGGGCCTAGCTGGATTAAGTGGGTCACTGTGGGGCCTTATGGGTTATAGCCTGGCCCAAACACTCTGCTTCCTGGCCAGGACCATGAGGCAACCAGCCACTTCATACTCCTCCTGCCCCAGCCATGAGTTCATTAAAAATTCATTAAACTTCTTAAAAACATTTCCACCACTATGTCTTCCAGACCATCATTGATTGTAGCCTCTCAAACAGTGAGTCAAAATAAATCCTTCCTCTCCTAAGCTGCTTTGTTCAGAAATTTTATCACAGCAACAAGTAACTCATATGCATCTAATGAGGAAGATAAAACTATCCATACTTGATCTCCTCCCACTTACGTTACAATCTTTATTTTCTTTCTCACCTTTAGGATCCCCTTCTGTGCAGACAATCCTCCCTTCTAAGGTTTAGGACATTTCATGACAAGAGGTAAAAGGTGTGCATATGTGTGTGTTATTTTAGAATCCATCTCATATTTTGGTTTCATGGACACTCATTGAATCAACTAGTGTGTTTTACCCCCTCTGTGAGTTGAGGACCAAAGTAGACATTAGGGTAAAAGAGAGAGACTTTATATGATTTGGGACCCTAAAGAACTCATAATAGGATAGGACACAGACACAGAAAACCAAACATGCAATCCACAAGAACTTGTAGCATTCTGGGTAAAAGAAGAACAATAGTAATGATTAATTCTTCCACACAAAATTATTAGATGTGCTTATAAATATTTCTAGGAACCCAACAAGAAAACAAAAGATAAAGTGCACATTTGTTATGGAATTCCAGTGAAAAATGAAGTCATAGATCCTATATCCCATGATCCTATGGTCATAGTAGATCTGCAATGACTGGATAAGGAGATATATTGCACTATTGCATTCTAAGCAAGGGGAAGAGATGGAAATGTAGAAAGAGAATGGTTGGTCGGAATGACATAGGACATGTGTTCCCAACTCTTTATTCCTTCCAGGTATGAGAATTAAACATTGGAGTCTGTTGACTCAAGGCTTCCCATGAAAACAGGATAATTTTCTGCCCCATTGGCATTGAACTTAGCCATGTGACTTGCTTCAGTCAATGGAATGTCAGCATAAATGACAATGAACCAGTCATAAGCCAAGGCCTTTGGAGGAATCACATGCCCTCTGGTGTTTGTGATCCATCCTGTGAAAAGCATGTTTCAGATGACTGTGCCTCTTCATGACAAAAATACATACTGCAGCCCTGGTTTTGACCAGTTGCCTGGAGTCCATCTGGACAAGCTAAACTCTGCTCAAGCCATAGTCCTCCTCACACTATGTGCATGAGAATAAATGATTGCAGTTTACACCATCAAGATGTTTCTAGCTCTGAGTGGTGCACCAGAGATCTTACTATAGTTACTAATCCATTCAATTCATACATCTCTTGCTTGTATTTTGTAGCAGACACCGTAGAAGGAACATCAGAGAACCAAACAGACACAATTCCCCCTATGCATCTTCAACTAGAATGGTGGCAGTTGTCCACATGAGAAAATTCAGGGCTAATGTTAAGGCAATCAATGTACTTGGGAAGGGAGAGGAATAAATCGTATGTGGCTACAAAGAGCTTTTACTGCACTTGAAATGACTAATATGAAGACACGTGTCAAGGTGCTGCTGCCCCATGTTTATACCCAGTGTAAAAGCCAGGCAGGATGACTCAGGAGGAACCATGGGCAGAAATACTGGGACTCCTTTAAAATATGAAGTAAAAAAGCAAGGCGCAGTGGTACACGTTTGCCTTTAATCCCAGCACTCGGGAGGCAGAGGTAGGACGATAGACATGAGTTCAAGGCCACCCTGAGACTACATAGTGAATTCCAGGTCAGCCTGGGCTGGAGCAAAACCTTACCTAGAAAAACCAAAACCAAAACAAACAAACAACAACACAATATATTTATATATGGAGTAAAGTTCTCACTCTGCCTCAGAATTATCTGGAGTATTTGAAATTTCTTCAGAAGCCCACAACTCATGGATTCCTGATTTAACTGGTTAAGAACCAGACATTGCTTTGGTTTGTTTATTTTGGTTTTCCAGCTACTTCAGTGAGCTGGAAGACTTCAAAACTGCCAAGTTAGATCTTTGTGGAGGACACAGACTGCACTTAACCAGCCAGACATCAGAAGCAGTAGATGCGTGCCAGGATGAGACTCAGGACCAGAAGGTCCCACCAGGTGAACAAGTCTGCAGTTCACAGACTATTCCTGCAACAGACACCAACAAAGACATCTTAGATGGCTCCAGCTAAGGAACTGCCTCTCTAGTCACGCAGTTAAACTTTCAAATTCAGTACATTTGAGTTACTTGTGATATGAATGGGTATGAATGATCTGTTGTCATTTGGGGAGAAATATCTCCAAAACTAGGCTTTTCAAAGTAATGTTTCAACTAGAAAACCCCAGAAACCTTTGAATGATGTCACAGATTTCAACAAAGGTTATTAAAGTTATTTTATGGGTGTTTCTTCCCAGTTTGGAAAGAAGCCTCCATGAAAAGCAATCAAGATATTTCCTGCTATGTGCCAGGAAATGAACAATCTTATTTGAATTCTCATTGTCAGAAGTAATTTTTTTCTAGTTGTGATTTGTCAACAATTCCAGGGATTGGTGACAATAGTAAAATGGGCCAATCCTGAGGAAGAGCAGGGGGTTTGTCTCACTTCTTTTGGTCTGTCAAATAATTTAGGTGGTAAGGAAGGGCACTCCCAGGAGAAGGTAATTCATACACTGCTCTGGGGAAACAATTCCATGAACAAAGCACTTGCCACACAAGTGTAAACGCCTGAGTTCAGAACCAGGACCCATGTGAAGCCAAACATGGTGTAGCAAACATCTAAGATCACCATGTCCATGACGAGATGAGAGGCTGAGGCTGGAGAATCAACCCTGAAGTTCCCAGGCTCACAGCAGTAAATAACTAGAGACTCTGCCTCAAACAAGGTGGAAAGTGAAGACCCACATCCAGTGGTCCTCTGGCCTCTACATGTGTGCTATGACTCACACATTTCCATACACACAAATACATGTGTACACATATATAAAGAAAAACCCTGGGCTGAAGAGATTGCTTAGTGGTTAAGGCATTTGCCTACTATGCAGAAGGACCTGAGATCATTTCCCCAGTGCCCATGTAAAGCCAGATGCACAAGAGGGCGCATGTGTCTGGAGTTCATTTGCAGTGGCTAGAGGCCCTGTCATTCCCATTCTCTCTGTCTCTCTCTCTCTCTCTGTTTGCTTCTCACTCTCTCTCTCTCAAATAAATAAATAATATTTAAAAAAAGAAAAACCCTTCCCCTAAGTCTTCCAGCATTTATCAACCTTGCAATTCACCTGTACACTCATTAGTACTGCATCAGTGAAGAAGGCTTGGCCAGTGTTAGGCCATTGGCTCAGATCTATTGAGGCTTCTTTATGTCTGTGAAGCATTTGGAGAGCTTATATTCTATACTGCACACTTCATGCTTGTCTTTTGTCTGGTTCCCAAACTGGGCAAGACATCATCACATAAACAAAGATGAACACCACCTACGCATACTTTGGTTCTCTGTTGCTTGACTCTGCTTTTGACATCTGCACATATTTCAAGATAGCTCTGCTCATTGTTCCCTAAGAATGACAAAACATATATGGAGGAAGTCCAGAAAAAAATTAAATTAATGACCAAAAGATCTGGCAAGTGGCCAAATGAATACAGAGTCCAAAAAGAAAAACAAAGAGAAAACAAAAACAGAGACTTTTGAAAGGGGATAAGGCTGAAATCAATTAAATCATTTCAGATGTTGACAAAACAATTATATATTGGTTCAAGAGATCTCAAATATAAGCTTTGGTGATACTCACCTTGAACTCCAAAGGGAGAAATCTATATAAGGAACAGCATAACGACTGCCAATAAACAAAGCAACAACCCTGTGAGATCGGGTTTTATTTTCTTCTATTCACAACTAACAATCCAGAAACTAAGATTTAACTGACTCACCCAAGGTGAAACAGCTAGAATACATGGACATAAATGACAAGAACTAACATTTGTTAGGTTTACCATACTGAACATTTTCATGCCTAATTTTGGCCTCGTAATTCCTGCAACAATGCTTTGAATTTGGTGGTGCTGTTATCTGTTTCTTTCCATGGGGAAGCTTAGGCTTAAAGGACCATGTGAATGTCTCCAAATTACATGGCTAGAATGCCATGGAAGGAATTTTATAAGCCAAGGCATCTGATTCTAACACTCACTCTGCTCAAGCTAACTAATTCTATAGCTCTAATCCACTTCACTTTAGTAGACATGATACTCACAGGTACCAACAACAACAACAACAGCAAAAAGAATTTGGTTTTAACAGTACATAGTAAGTGGCAACTTTGAAGTTAAAACTTCTGAATACACGTTTCTGATCATTTTTTTCTATGTCATAATTACTTTATGTAGAGTGGAGATTGTAGTTTAGTAGGCAATAACTCTCATAAGCCCCCTTATCACCAAGAAATGGTTCAGACTGAAATATGCAGGTGTTTCAAGAAGAACTGGCATAGAATCAAACGTTGCAAGGACAGTTGAGACTTTGGAATCCATCCGTGAGCTTTCATGGAAGCACCATTGTGCCTTTCCTCACCCTCCGCTGGCCAGAGAGGAAGCACTGCTCTGACTGCCTTCTAGAACTAGCAAGTGCTGAGCTCTCATGCCTCTGGGGAACAGAGAAAAAAGCAGGCACAAATGAAAACAGAGAAATGGAGCAATAGCTTTGGCCCAGCCTTTAGGAGGAACCTGGTTACCACATCACCAGGCCCAGCTTCATCAAGGCTCAAGATCTGTGAAGATCACACAATCTTCCATTGGACATTGGCTCAGGGGCTTACTTGGGAAGTAAATAAGAAGGGTGAGAATCCAGCGCCCTAGAGGGACTAAGCTTCACCTAGCCATGCACTTGGGCTCTTCCTGGACCTGTGAATGGGATGACTCAAGGTCACTTTCCAAATCTCAACCATCACATACTTCTTTCTGTTCTTAATTTCTTCCCAATTTTGATTCTGTTTTTCCCATATCCGAAAAGGACAGCAGAATTCCAAAGGACTTACGTATCCAGAAATAGCCAAAAAATAGAGCAGTTTGAGAAAAATGGGAAAAATCCTTTCATCTGTAGGTTTGAGTTTAAGGCTTATGTCTGGCACAGTTGCTTGGAATCCCTTCACCCTCTGAAAGCATCTATGTTCTTAGAGTAAAATACTGTCATTACCAGAAATATAGAAAAGTATCGTTGAAACTATTATTTCTTCCACAAAACCTGGGAGGCCCTTATTATGTGCTATGCATTGAGCAATGTACTGTGGGAAATGTGAAGATAGACATACACAACCCTGTGCTCATGGGCACCTCTGTGAAGCAGAGGAAGCAAGGCTCTTAAGAGCATAGTCACTTTAACGTGGAGTTGAAAGTCTCACCAGTGAAGCAATCTTACCACTGCATTGCTGCTGTGCTGATGAAAGCAGCTCATGCATGGAAAATGAAATGCTATTGGAGGACAAGGAGAGCATCCAGGAGCCAGGAGGGCATAACCCCAGAGGCGATGAGAAAGCAGGTGGTTAGGGAAAGAATTCAGGCACACATCTGGAACACAATCTTCTAAAATGCATCCAAGGTGGAAAAGCTTATAGTTTAATAAAACAGTCATTATTTTCCTTACCTATACTTTTCTCCCCTTCTAAGTGGAGGAGACTCTGCTGTCTCCTAGAAACCTGTCCTGCACACAGTTAAGAACTCATTTGATAGGAGAAGCCTGAAAAATCAGAGGCTTCAGAGAGGAGATTTGAAAAGGTAAAGCAATGGTCATGCTGCTATTTGGGAGCTTGGAATTTCAATTTGCTTGTAGCCAAAAGGCATATGGAAGGAAGGGTGGGCAATAAAACTCTAGCTCAAATAAGCTCCCCCCATCACCCCAGGGTCAGAGTATGGTCAGTGTTGGTGATCAGCAAGCGTCATTCTATCCAGGGTGTGTTTTCCCAAACAGCTCAAGTCCTGGCACCCATAACCTAGGATCTGGAAGACTTGGAGATGCCTGGGAACCCGGCTGCTGGGTGGAGTTTGAAGAGATCAGCAAGATCTGGGCAGAAGCTCAAACGTAGCAGGCCAAGGGAAGAACTGTTGGAACGTGACTCCCAAGACCCCGCCCTGTCTTCTCCTCCCTCTGCTTCTGTCCTTTAGCAAGGACTGGCTCGCAGTATCCAGGCAGAAGACTTGAACCATTTGCTTCCATTTGCTCTGTCTCCATACAATTTCAATCCATACAATTTCAACACTTCTGCCTTATAAGAAGGGACTGCAGAGTCCTTCAGCAGGACTTTAGTATTTTTCACATAATGCCACATCTCCTGGCAGAACTCCAGTAGAGGCCATTTCATTCATCCCAATTTGTAGGAGAGGAGCTGAGGTTCAGGGAGCAAAAGGAACTTGTATGAGCCATCCACATGGTAATCCAAACCCTTAACTCCATGCCATTCCCTAACCTGAGCCTCAGGGCCTCTCTAGCGAGAATAACATAAGTCCAGTTGTTTGTGGAAATAAGTGGAGCAAGGAAAAAGATAAATCCTCAAGGTGAAATAATTCAAGGAGCTGAAAATTAAATTCCCCTTAAAGTACTATCAGTCCAAGGAGTCAGCCAACAAGAGGAAAATCCAGGAAGCCCTTGGAGACAATCAGCTTCAAGGAGTTTAAATGCAAGTATAACTGATTCTAACTTACTTTGTTTTTCTACTGAAGAGACTGTGGTTTCTCCTTAGAAATATTATAAAAGAAGCCCTTAAGCTAAAGACCAGCCAGACTCCAGTTAGCATGCCCTCTTACAGAGGTAATAACCAGAAGGTTCTTTAGAAAAGTTCCCTCATCCACCTGCCAATTGTGGTCAAAAGGAGGATTGAATTTCTTTCAGTCTTCCTACTAAAAATCCATTAACAAGATATTGTAGAAAGAAGAGCTGAAGTCTGTCAACACATCTAGGCTGACTGATAGACCATCATCCTCCACTTGAGTCCCAGATAACTCAGTGTCTGTTCTGCAGGCCCAACCATTTGTCCCTGCTCATCGAAGGTTCTCCAAGCCCATTGACTTGCCCTAAAAAACATTTATTGTTCTACTGCAATCTTCCATGCTATCTCTCTCTTTCTCTTTCCCTTCTTTCTTCCCTCCCTCCTCTTTATCTCTCTTTCTCTCTCCCTCCTTCCCTCCCTCCTTCCTTCTCTCTCTTTCTTTCTCTCTCTCTCATCACATTGGACAAGTGCATAATCATATTGTGTGAATTTTCCCTGTTGTGATTTCACCCTTTTTTATGTCAATAAACCTGCATACTTTTCTCCTATGTAATCCGTCTGTTCTCAGTTCATCCTAATAAACCTTCAGAGAACAGAGAGAAAATTTCTCTATATATATTGACCTCACAGAGAGTCCTTATAGCTTTCTTTCAGGTAGTTGTCATTTAGTAAACAAAAACAAATAAATATTTTAAACTCCTCTTATGAGAAGCTTTGCAGACAAAGCTGAATCCTGTTTCTTCCCAGGCATCTTTGAAAGGGGTTTAAAGAACAAATAGGAGTTGACAATCTTATCTGTGCCCTTAATATTCCTATTAGCTAATTATTATCATTGTTATTATTAATAGGCAGAGAATGGCATTTTTTGTCAAATTCATTACACTCAAATTTTAATGACATCCACAAAACCCTCATGGCCTGTCCCAACTGTCTTTCAGCCAGAACCATTCTGTTTTTTTTCTTTTTTCTCATATTTATTGTCAATAATTAGATATATTGTATGAGCAAGTCTTATGATGGTACCTCCATTTCCCTCCTCCCTGTTGCCACCCACTGGGGGCCCTCCTCAATGAGCTTGCTGGACCAGTCCATTGGATAGAGGGTCATGGATTGTACTAGAGGCAGCCAAGGTTTTTTTTTCTTCCTTCTTTGTGTGTTGTTGCTGGGGGGGGGGCAATAGCTCTAGGTGTTCTCCCACATCTTGGCTCTTAAAAACTTTCCATCCCCTCTTCCGCTCAGATCCCTGAGTCATGGCGAGGAAGTGGTGAGATGATCAAGAGACCTACCTCCAAAGCAAGTCAGAGAATGGCATTTTAAAAGGGATAGGAAAGATGACATACAAATTCATGTCCACCTAATCCAAGTAGTGTGTGTGTGTGTGTGTGTGTGTGTGTGTGTGTGTGTGTGTGTGTTACAGTGGACAGAATACTAACAAAAGTATCAGTGTAACAAAATGCTTATTGCATATTTACAACATTCTAGGTAGGCACAGTGATCACTACCATAAATGTACATAATCTTAGGTGTCTCCCTCAATATGATCACCCAAAATTACTTAATCATGATGATTGCTATTTTATAAATGTGAAAACTGAGTCTCGGAGGAGTTAGGATTTATCCAACATGAGAAAGCTAGGGAATACATAGAGTAAATTTAAGCCCAAATGTGTCTGAGTTTATATTCCCAATTTCCCCTTTCTATTGCTTGGATTTTGCCAAGAATAAGAAATGCAGAGATCAATAAAACCCTGACCATTTATTTAATCATTTATACTTCCAGGTAGCCAGAAAACTTTCTTCGAATAGGTACTTAAAAGATATGTGCTTCCCCTCACAGAAGAGACCAGAACAAGTAATTCTGGCTTTTCCATTATATGTGCTCAAAAGATTTATCAGTGTGTTTGTCAATGGTTCACACACAGACCAGTAGATTCATTGAGAAATAAGTGAAATGGGATGTCTTATATTGTGAAGCTGATGAGAGCAATGACTTAACCATAGCCCGCAGTTATATTTAGCTGACACTTTTGGTAAGGCTCTCTTGGCACTCACGTGAGGAATACAGCTTCCTGCTCACACACAATACTTTCCCAGACTCTAGAAATGATGTTTGGGTACAAGAATGCCAAGTCACTGAATGCTGAGATTTGGAACTCAGTAGGGCAATGGCTGTATGGAATGGTTGGCCCTGTGCTGGCCAGGTTGTATAAGCCCACGGGGTGATGTGTGCACAGTGACACAGTGATTCACTGATCAGAATGTAACCCCAGGACTGTAGTAGAGTGGCTGAAATCTGTGATAAATGAGTTCAAATACAGAAACTTAATATTAGAGAAACTCACCCAGAAGGAGGCACTACTGACTGGCTATTCCCCTGAGGAGCGGAGCAGCCTGATATGCCTAGAACAGGCCTACTCACTACAAGTACCAGTGTTCTGCAAGCCTTCTCTGGATCCACTCAGGAGGTGTCTGGAGGTCAGAAAAACCTTTGCACAATAAAACACAGAGAAGTGGAAATAGAGGGCTGAGGAGATGGCTCATTTAACAAAGCACTTGCCAGGCAAGCATGAGTATATGAGTTTGGATTTCTAGAAGCCACATAAAGCCAGACATGGAAGCAAGTGTCTATAATCCCAATGTGCCTACAGCGAAAAGGGAAGTAGAGACCACAGAATCCCCCCGAAGCTTGCAGGCCAGTTAGCTTGGCAAATGTAACCAGTAACAATGAAACACCCCCTCAAATAAAGTGTAAGGCAGAACCTGTCACCCAAAGTTGTCCTCTTACCTCCACATCTGCACCATGGCATGAACATGAACACGTGCACGCACGCGCATGGGAAAACAATAATTAATAATTGAGCTCTTTTATAGAAAATATGATGGCTGGGGAGATGGTTCAATCAGTACAGTTCTTACTCATAAGCGCTCTAGGATCTGTGTTCAATCCTCAAAACATACAATGCCAGACAGAGCTAAGGAGGCAGAGACAAGTGTGTCCCTTGGGTGACTGGCCAGCCAATCTAGCCCACTTGGTGATCTCTGGGTCAAGGAGAAATCATGTCTCAAAATAAAAGCAATATCAAGGTTGACCTCTGACCACCACTTGTATACATACATGTTCACATACATGTACATATACCTATACACATAAACACACATATATACACATAAATCATTTTGAAAATAAAACAATGAAACATAGGAAGAACTGGAGTAGCTGAAATATTTCATTGTATGTATCCATTGATTCTGTAGCTCTTATTGGACACCAACTGTTTTCCCAGTCCTGATCTAGGCACTGAGGACACAATAGCTTCTATGGCCTTGATCAGTTTGCACCCTCATCAGAGAAATCGATGACAGGCAAAGAAACGGTTGGAAAAGTAATAAGGAAGCCCATCACGATCAGTCATTCTCCTGACAAGTCGAGGAGGGAGGAGTGCTGCCCTTTGGATAGTATGATCAGAAATGGTCTCACCAAGAAGACAATACAGTCCAGCCATGTGCACAAAGACCTCGTAGGGGATTCTGCTCTGCAGAAGAGCACAGAGGTCTCATGGCAGAATCTCCAGGCCAGTGTGTCTGGGGGTCACTGAGTGAGGGGAGACGAGGGGCAAGAAGCCAGAAAAGTGGCTAGGGGTAGATTAAGCCACGTAGATAGTGCTCCAGCCTTCCTGAGCTCTCTCCTAGAGCACATGAGCCCCATCTCTGCTCTCTGCACTCTACACAAAATAGAGAGAGGCAGGACCAGGCAAATAAGCATTAGCAGTTAGATTGTCATCATCATTGGAATTTTAAGGAAAATCGGTACATCAATTCTCTAAGTGCCATTTAGGAAAATGTGAATTCTTGCTGCTTAGATAGGTGATGTAATTCAAAGTAAAGATAAATAAATAAGTAAATAAATAAACGAAATCCCCCTGAGGTCAAAAGGGAATCTGATCCACAAATTCATGAAAAGCCATCCTTTAACTCTTGAACTAATCCCTTCTTGCTGTCATTTAGGGCCATTTTTTTCTTCTTCTGTCCTGACAGTCAGTAATAAACCAGAGGATTGTTCACAAAGGACCTGCAGAGGAACTGCATTTCCAAAAGAAAATCTCACCCCACCCCCACCCACAACTACATACGAAGCCCACCAAGCTGTCAGGCGAAGTGCTCAGTGCTCATCCGGCATGTTTTAATACCACACAGAGTAGAAGCTCTCTCTCCAGAGACAAGCTCCTCCCTCAATCCACCCCACACTGCTTCCCTAGTAACACCAAACCAGGTCCACACTGACAGCTCAGGGGCACTGGGCTCCAGGAGCACCAGCTCCAGACACACATGCATGTGGCTGGTTGGATGCCACCCAGCTCGTGCTAGAGGTTAAAAGACTCCAAGGTTTTAAGTATGATTTATTGTTGAGATCTGAAGTATCTCTGGATCTGTGCCCTGGGTTGTGGTAGGTATCATTGGTGCCTGTCTCCATTGACCTAACCTATGGACAGATCCAGTATGGTACCAAGGAAGTACCCCAGTGGGTAGGGGACAGACAGGAGGGAGACGGGACACCTTCACAAGATTTGCTCATACCGTGTATATACTTACTCATAATAAAGATATAAAAATAAAGACTCCAGGGTTTCCCCCAAGTCCCACGTCGCCCTCTCCTTGGCATCTAGTACCTCAGACATTCTCTTCGGGTATGGGTTTTCTCTGGTTTCACAGCCACCTGTACCCGTTCATCTTTTGTGCCTCCATATCCATCCTCCATCCTTCTTTGTCCTAAAGATCTTCTCTTTGCTAGTCCCAGAGTGCTTCAGTATCCTTGGTTTACTTCCTGAGCCCTGAACACATGGCTGGAGGTACTTCCCTGAGTAAAATCTAGGCAGGTTAACTATCTGAGGGAACTTGTGTGTGCTGTGACAGAATTCCTGAGACTAGGAAATGAACAGAAAAGTAGCTCACAGTTCTGACAGTTGGGAAGCCCATGATCAGGAGGGTCAGGAGTTGGTATTTGTGATGTCTAATCTTGTCATCCTGGTGGGATTAAGAATCACAGAGAACACAAATTTATGGCATACCTGATAGGAATTTTCTAGATTAGGCTATTTGAATGGGTAAGACGTCATCCAATGGGCCAGGGTCATGGACTGAATAAACGGGAGAGAACCAGCTGGGCACTGTGAACTGACCATGACCAGCTGATTCAAGTTCCTGCCACCATGCCTCCCCTACCATGACAGACTGAAATCTTGAACAGTCATCAAAAAAGAAAACAAACAAACAAAAAACCCTTCCTTCCCTAAATTGCTTCTAATATCAGGTATTTATTTAGTCACAGCAATAAGAAGCCACATACAATATTCCTTAATGGACGTCAGTAGGAATGTTTCCATAAGCAACTGGGTATATGGATCCAGGGCTCAGGTGAGATGACAAGGCTCTCCTATCCACTTCCGTTCACCTGTTACTCTGATTCTCACTCCTATTTCCTGTCTTAGCTTGGCATTTATTGCTGGAGGCTAGCCCTAAGTCTTCCAGAATGCCTACTTTGTTAATATTTAATATGTTAATATGTCAATTCTTAATATAACTCATTTGTCTTAGCAACTCAGCATCTCTACTCCTCTCATCCACCTCCAATGGTATGAAACATCTGTTTTCCAAGCTTTATGAAGCAACCATTTCCCCAAGTAAATGTAACTCAAGTTACATCTCTGAATCTAGCCAAGGTGATGACCTCAAAGTCCCCTTTAACATTTGAGTAGGGATTATTTTCCTTAAGCTGTGGCCATATGAGAAAAATATAAGCTTCCCACCTGGAGGTGACATTAATCATTCACTCACAAAGTGAAGGCTCTTGGTTGGAGAGTGAAACAGTATGAAGAGAAACATCTCCTGCTAAAGAGCAGTTGCATATAAGCTTCCAACCACCCGGCCCCCCCACACATACACATGCACACACCCCTTTGCAGTGAGCACAGCCCCCAGAGGCCCAGGATAAATCTAAATCAACTATCCTCAGCCAAGGCCAAATCCCTGCCAAAGAGTGACAACCGTATTCACCAGCCAAGGCTAAATCTTCAGCTCTGCTTTCCTCATCAGCTACACCTGTGACTGAGCCCCTGATCTCTTGTGAATGAAGGGAACCAGAAGAGGAACACACAGGACTCATTAGCAACTAGACATCGGTGCTCCTCTGCATTGTTAACCAATACCTCTGATTCCTTTCCCTTGAGAAGTCATGAGGTGAGCACTTGTTATATGCCACACTCTATAAAAGGGACTTTCCCACATAAAAAAAGCTTATGTAAAGTTACCATCTCCACATTTGCAGAGATTATTAACTGTGGGAAGATAAAAAGGCATGCCATGTAATAACACATTGTGGTATCATCTTTTAAGTGCTAGGGAAATACAGGTGAAGAAGCAATAAGTCTTCTTTAGAATGATGGAGGTGGAGTAGTGAAAGAGGACTGAAAACAATAAGATAGACAAAAACTTAGAAAACTCAGCACCAAAACTGGAGCCAGGCCCTCATTTTCCATGGTTGAAGAACACGAGACTCAGTCTATAAGCACTGCAAAGCCCCTGACTTAGATATTTCCACATTATATCCCTTGAACTGCAGACTGTCACTTAAGGTGTGACCCACAGACCATGGCAGTAATACCAGACCACCAAGGTAAGGACCAGAATCAAGACTAAGCTTTAAAGTCGACATTGACATGACACCGAAGCACATGTTCAGTGGGAGTGTCAGGGAGAAACCAGTCAGCTCTGGTCACACCTAGAGAGTAAGTCTCATGTGACCCAAGATGGAAGCTAGTACTGATTTGGAAAGAATTGAAATCTTTAAGGAAAAAAAAAAGGACAACATAAGCTTATCTTTCACTGTAGATATTTTAAGAAGCATTATTCTAGAGGTTTCTTTGTTAAACTTTGAAGAACCTTAGCACAATGTGTGAAATTGTGTATTTACTTGTGTGTGTGTTTTCTTTTTTTTTTTTTAAATATTTTATTTATTCATTTTTATTTGAGAGAGAGAAGCAGAGAGAGAGAGAGAGAGAGAGAGAGAGAGAGAGAGAGAGAGAGAGAGAGAGAGAATGGGCACAACAGGGCCTCCAGCCACTGCAAATGAACTCCAGACACATGCGCCCTCTTGTGCATCTGGCTTTTACATGGGCACTGGGGAACTGAACTCAGGTCCTTCTGCATTGCAGGCAAACGCCTTAACCGCTAAGCCATCTCTTCAGCCCTGTGTTTTCTTTTTAAGGAAGAACCCAAAGCTCTTATCAGATTCTCGTGTGAATTTCTGACCAAAAGATTAAGAGCAAAATGGGCTCAGAGATCATTAAGAAGGGGTCTCTGTAATCTCCACATATTAGGATGACTTCAAACTATTAGATAACTGCTGTGGAGGTTTCTCTCAGAAATTATTTAAAAATGCATTTCTGGGGCTGGGGAGATTGCTCAGTGGATAGTGTTTGCTATATAAGTATGAGAACCTAAGTTCAAATTCTCAGAACCCACATACAACCAGACCCTATAGCTGAGCATCTACAACCCCAGGGAGCCTGCAACAAAGAAGAGGGTGCCCCAGAACCTTGCTGGCCAGCTAGCCTGACAAACCCAGCCATGAACAAGAGACTTTCCCTCAAACAAGGTGGAAGATGGCAACCAATCCCTAAAGTTGTCCTCTGACCTCTCCATATGCACTGTGCATGCTCACACCTGCATTCTCACACGCATGAACATGAGAACACACACTAACTAGAAACCTGCTCTTTTATGGGAAAACAGAGGAACATTCTCTTGGGACATAATTAGACCCAAACAAGGAACTCAATTCAACACTATTTATTGAGTACTTTATGTGAAGGGTGGGTGAGATTCACCAAAGAACAAAATTGGGGAAAGAAAGAATAGATCTGCTCCTGTCAAAATCCATTGTAATTAGGAGCCTTATTCTAACATACCATGTTATTTAGACAATGTCTTAGTTTGGATGTCTGCAGACGAGGATAAGGTTAAGGAATCATGAAATAGAGGAAGGATGGCAGACGAAGGAGAGCGTAATTGGGCAGTTCTCACCGGGAGTAACTGGAGCATAAACCCACTGCAGAGAAATGTAGTCCACCACCCAGAATTTCCCTACTTAAGAAAACAGTCATTTACAAATAGCCAACAGACAGGAACCATTAGTGAGGGCTAGCATTCAGGCAAGTACATCTTTGGTCTCCAGAAAATTCCTGAGCAACTTGGAAGTTGAACAAAGACATGGATAATGTATGGCAGGTATCTGCTGTAGAGTCCCCAATTGAATGCCTAGTTCACTCATTTGTTTCCTTCTCGGTTTACTTACCACTCATCTACTTAGAGGGCCAACTCTCTGGCAGGTAAAGGTGCCTGCCATTATTTCAAGTTACACATTCAAAGTTACAGTGGCCCTGGGAATTTTCTAATCCAATACTAAACACATAAAAATCAACAGCGGAGCTATTTGAAAACTCCACTTGTTGGCCCTGGCTTGAAGAGATTTTAATAAGATACTCATGGAGTGGATCCCAGAAATCAGCACGGCTATCAAGCATTCTAGCAAACTACACTGTGTCTTGCAAAACCCAGCTTCTACTCAATGTATAAAGAAATTGTGAGTCAAATGTGATAATAACATCTCTGTAGGGTTTTATACAATTTTCATGCCTTTTTGTTCCTTTGATTTTTTTTTTTTTGTCTGCCAAAATGTTTCTTCCCTCCCACCTCTTGGCAGTCAAGAAAGTCCTTACTCATCCTAAAAGACCCACTTCTGGCATCTCCACCTCAGAGGAATTTAATAATACATCTCTCAGTTATGCTTACTCAAGTCCTCTTCTGTAGTTTTATTGCAACTTTCGCCATATTCCTTATTGTCATTTTAATATATGCCCAATCTCTCACTAACATATTTTCAGGGCAATATTTAAGACTTAAACATATTTTGCGCATTGTGACTAGTACACATTTTTCCTTGATCCCATAAAAGTAAATGTTGTTGGCTAACCTGAGTCATAGGATGGTACACACATCCCACAACATAGGACATACACAACTTGAGTGCCATAACAATCCTATATCAGTGGGGATGAGTGAGGAAACATGAGGGCTGGACTTCATCTCCACTCCATGGAAGCTCCTCTAGAAAGAGAAGAAAGAGCCACTACTGGACATGAACAGCTAGAACTCGACTGAGCCTATCTACCGGCTTGTCAATTGAGATTTCTTATTTTAAAGGATTGTTCAATTCATAAAACTTGGTAAAAAAAAAATAACCAAGCCATCTTCAATATTTTCTTTGAGAAGAAACTAGGTATGGTGTATTTTTTTGTGAAGAGAATAAGGAGAGGGCTGCAGAAGCAGCATCTGGGACATGTTTGGTTTCTTTTTTTTTCCCTCAAGGGTGGAAGGTTGTAATGCTTTATTGCACATCAAGAGAATATGTAAAAGTCTGGATTGGATGGCTACCCACCCAACTATAAAGCTGTCAACATTATATGATATCATTTATACTTAATTTTGAAGTGTTGTTCATAATTGCTGATAGAAGCTGGCTAACTTCCTTCAATACTATCAATTCCAAGATTTTTACTAATTATCATTATACATAAGGTTCCTGTGAAATGACTAACAAGAGCCATAGTAGATAAAAGGAAACCCCAGATCTTGAAAGCTTACAAACAAGCAAGAACCTGTACAGTGTTTTGGCATCCTGTCCACTTTACATATGATTGTCATGTGGTGTCTTATTTATCCTGTGAAGGCTGGGACTTCCAGATAGATATAGCTGACATAGAGAATATTATAAAGTAAACTTCTTGCCTATTTTGCCTCCTAAAAACCAAGATTTAAAATAGTGAATAAGTGTGGTTTAGTCCTAATATATTTGAGGAAATTCCTGCTATATCCCCAGTTTGTTATGTGGTCCTTAATCAGAAATTCTAGCCACTAAAAATAGGAAATATGGGAACACTGAAGCAGGAGTCTTCCTGACATTCTTAAGGACTGGGAATGAGGCCAGAGTGCCTGATCATTGAAGACAAAGTGATGACTGAAAATCGCTATAGAAAGGTCTTAAGCCCAGGCCTTAAGAAGATTTTGGATTGGGCTGGAGAGATGGCTCAGCTGTTAAGGCACTTGCCTCCAGTGCCTAAGGCCCCGGGTTCAATTCCCCAGGACCCACATAAGCCAGACCCACAAGGTAGTGGCCCTGGTTCTCTATATATTTATCTATCTATCTATCTATTTATCTCTATCTCTCTGCTTGAAAATGAATAAATAAAATATTTTTTAAAAGAAGAAGATTTTGGATTTCACAGTAAGAGAAGATTTGAATTCAGGAAATGACCTCATGTTACCTTTGAAACAATTGCTTTGTAAGTATGAAAATAATAGATTATAGGGAAACAGCTCAAGAGCATGGGCAATGGTGACTTTGATCTAAGTGCAGCCACTAAGGGGTAAACAAACTCACTAACACACCCAAAATGCTCAGCACAGCATCTTGATTTTGATGAAATTCCTCAATATATCATAGCTGTTATTACAAATAGTGTTACTACCCAATTTTACCATCTTACAGGAATTAGAGATCCCTCTCTAGGTTGAGAGAGAGAGAGAGATCCCATCTCATGGTCACATGCAGATGAACAAAAATTGAAAGGCACCTGACATTCTCCTCTGGCATCCATACCACACCCATGGGACACACACATTTGCATACAGTACATACACCACACATAACGCATACCACACCATACACATATTCTCCACACAGAGGAAAAGAGAGACCCAACCACATCAGCATGCTTCCTCACCACCTGTGCTTCAAGTTCCTGCTGCCATGCCTTCCCTTCCACAATGGGCTATAACCTAAAACTGTGAGCCATAATAAAGTTTTCCTCATTGAAACTAATTTTCTCAGGTATTTTGTCCCAGCAAAAAGGTCATTAATACAACTCTATAATTCTTGAATTCTCAAATCTAAAAAAATATAGACACAATGTGCATGAAGGCAAATTCTGCAGCCAGTTTAAGCAATAACTGAGCCCCTTCAACCATGCTACCAAGGTCTCTGAGTCGCCTGGATGCCTGAACCCAGAAGAATACTTCCTAAGTAACCTTGGAAGAGCAGGGCACCCCAGCAGCTCTTGCTTCTCAAAGGAAGGTCTTTCAAATTAGTTCACAGTTTTATACCCTGGAGCCTACTATGGGTGAGGTTTGGCCAATTACTAAAATGCCCTTGAGAAATCTTTCTTATTGTCTCATGCAAAGTGCTTTACATTCTCCTTGTTCATAACTTCTAGCTCTTTCCTTTTCTGACCAGATTGCGCATTGTTCCACACTTTTCTTCTGTCTTTTTTGCTCCCAGTTTTCACTGTAAATCTTCCTAAAAACAGCTAGCAATAACAAGGCAACAGCTGAAAGCTGTGCTATCTTGAAATTTTCTCTGCCAAATTAATTAGCCCACACCTTCTGAATCCATGAACAAAAAGTAGGAAAGTCTGTCTCAGAATGTACGGTGACTTCCCAGTATAGTTCATATCATGTAAACCTTGTAAGGCTGGCTATTACTGTCCTAATTCCTATTAATACTCTAACCATCTGAGCTCTGCAGCATGCTAGGATTTTTCTCGCCTTTGTCCTCAAACTTTTTCAAATTTCTCCCACAAAACAGTCCCAATGGCCCACATATCACAAGATGACAACAATGACCCCACTCCAGGCAACAATTTTCCATATTAGTTAATGTTGTATCACTATGACTGAAACCTGACAGAGCAACTTAAGGTAGGAAAGATTTATAAGGGAGGAAAATTATTCTGGCTCACAGACTCAGAGAATTTAGTTCATCACAGTGGGGAGGGTGCGGCAGAGCCAAAAAGTTCACATCATAGCTGGGGATGAAATAGAGAAAGGGGCTGCTGGTACTCTCTAGATACCTCCTTCCTTCCTTCATATTCCATCTGGACCCCAGCTTAGAGGTTCGTACCTCCCACTTTCAAGGTTGATTATTACCTTCCAACTACCCTAAGTGAATATAAAAGTCTAACAAGAGGGGCGGAGCAAGATGGTGACCGAGTAACAACTTCGCCAGGACTCTCCTAAAGGTTTGACCCCCCTCAACTGCTATCCAGGCTTTGGACACCGGCCGAACCCAAGTTCGAACTCTCCCTCCCTCTCTGCTCCCCTGTGGAGCAGAGGGCCGAGCCCTCCCGCCCTGGCTGGCTCCCGCCGCCATTATCCCCCGGGGCTGATTTCAGACTCTCCGCATGGCTGAGGTTACATTACAGGACTGAGACCCGGGCAACCCGCCAGGCCTCAGAGGCGGTCTTCCCCACCTTCTGAGAGGGGAAAGAGTGTTTCTCCACGGAGGTTTGGGGTCTGTCCGCAATACAGGCCCAAGTTTGGGGCCGTCGCTCCCCAGCGCCAAAACCGCCGCGGGTTCCCTGCACCTCTCCCCGCAGCAGGGAAGCACAGAGCAGGCTGCTCAA
>PVHP010022042.1:0-28836 GCA_004024765.1 Zapus hudsonius
GCTTATGGGGTTATAAGCCAGCTTCCCCTTGCCAGAGTTTGGCACACCTTCCTGCCGCCGTTTGCAGTGCTGTGGCAGAGGTGATGTCCAGCCCTCTGCTCATGCCATCGTTTTCCCTGCCAGAATGGAGTCTCCCCTCGAGTCCGTAAGCCAAATAAACCCATTCCTCTACAAGCCACTTTTGTTTGGGTTCTTTCTGTGCAGCAACTAGAAAGCTGACTGCAACAGTTTCATAGGTGGGAAGCTCCTGATAGGTGTGTCACATATGACCTGCAAGCAGGCAAACAGATGGAATATGAAGAAACCATAAAGCACACACGCTCTGTGGTTTCTTCACGGTCTGGCACACTGTGCTTGAAGGCCGTCAGCAGTTGTGGCAGCTTTGGAAAACTCGCTTGACTCCCGGAGCCAGACACCAGGCTAATAGTGTGAATACTGCTTGATTCCTGGTCATAACGTGAGGCTTGAAATCCCAACCTCGTCTGCTGGTCAAGTCCCCGATGGTCACTTGAGTGTCCATCTGAAAGAACCCAGAGCTGAGGACTCAGAGCCCAGCAGACACAATGGGAGTCCAACGGGGCCACTGAAGCTGTCCGTCCTTCCCTCCATGCCATCCGTCAGGAATCTGCTCTCCTAGGCCGATTCAGGAGAAGGGCTCCATTCTACTAAATTAAAAACAGAAACGTGTTAGAGAAATACGAGTTCTTCTCAGCCCCAGGAGACATCGCAGAAGTAATTAAGCTGGATCTGGTGTGTCAGGCACATTCATTTCATTGACAGTGAAAATAGTTCTGTAGATCAAAACCTGGAAGCATCATCAGTGTTGTTGCAGTGCTAAAGATAAAACCTCAGGTTCCTGAAATTAAATCCGATGAAATTAAACTTGATATATGGAATGCTGTATGGAAGGCTGTTGTCCGAGTCTTGGATGGCACCTCAGTTTGTAACCCATGGCCCACAAGCAGAATGATCACAGTCATCATTTCTTCACTGGAACTGCTCTGTACGTCAAGGCTGCAGTACTAGCTCCCATTTGAGGTTTGAAGGTCACCAGGAAAATCCTGTCCTTGCTGCCCAGCTTTGTCCTGTCCTACGGTTGACAATATTTGGTTGACATTCATTTGCCCATCAGTCTTTTTGGCTTTCATTCAACACTTCATTCTGCAACAATTTTCTTCACCAAGTGCAACTGGATAGCATGTTTTATTACCTCATGTGCACACAGGGACACATGCTCTCCTTGGCCTTCATCTCTTTAACGCAATGTGATTTTATTTTCTGTGTTCTCATGTGTGTGCATATAGTGTGTGTGTGTGTGTGTGTGTGTGTGTGTGTGTGTGTGTATGGAGGTCAGAGAATCACTTTAGGGTCACTTCTCAGTTTTCAATCTCATTTGAGGCTGTTTTTCTCTCTCTAGACGCTCGACTTTGTATATCATCACTTTAACTCTCTGCTGGTCTTTGCTTTGCTCACCACCAGCTTCCGGAACATTGTCTCCAACTCATGGCATCCGGTGGTCAGTATCAGCTTCAGTGTGCTGGAGTTTCAATCTCCAACCATGGCTTCTGGCCAACCTCTACCTCCAAATGCACAGATGTGCACATGTGCCTACACATACAAACACACGTAACATATTCACAACACTGCACACAGACTCAGAAGAAAATATGCACAGACCATTTAACATTGGACAGGAGTAACTTACTATGCTTCTTACATTATGCTGAGTGCATTTTTATTATCTTTCCTACCCTGAGTGACCCAGTGAAATGAGTGTCTTATATAAATAGGAAAAAAGTACAAAGTATGTTTGGGGGGGTACATATTCCATGGGAGATGGATTTTCCAAGGGTCGGTTTCTACTTTCTTCAATTCCACTAGAGTCCAGCTTTGCACATCATCACTTTAAATTGGACAAATGCTGGGACCTCTGGTCATTTCCAGACAACTATTTTTTGCTCACTTTACCTTTTCTCATTAATTGTCTGATACCTGCAGGAATAGTCACGCCGTTATGAAATGCGACACTGTCTATTTGATCTTTTCATTTGAGAGCTAAGATTTTTATAATAGTGTGGCTTCATCTCTGGGGAAAAAATCATCTAACATCTCTTATAACTGTATATCACTGTGTGTCCTGCCTTATTCCACCAGGTTCCCTGAAGAATTCCCCAAACGTATTTCCTCTGTAAAAGCTGCAGAAGAACTACATGACCACTTGGTGTTTTACATATTAAATTAAAAATATTTTGGCAGTTTTTACTCCTCCATATCAAGTAAGCTAGAGATGCTGTTTTATCACAACACCTGACAATGAGGCTTACTTTGCTTTGGCATTAAAGAGGAAAGTCAGCTTAATGCCATGGATTAACTTTAATAAATCAGAATTCCTAATTTGAAAATTCTATACAGGGTCACCTTCTTGACATTGCCTTCTGCATCACATTGATTTTCCAACTCTCTGGAGCGCTAGCAAGCTAAATACACGCAAGTGGTGCCTGCCCGCATGCTTCTGTGTACAGATGAAATAACCTGTACTGTGAATATGATCAAATGAGCTCTGTACTCAGCAGCCCTCTCCCAAGCAACTCAGAATGTGGGCATTTTATTAGATAATCTAGTTTGGCCACAAAGGTCTTGGCAGACCCTGATTCTTTCTAGGCCAATAAAAGAAGAATATGAGTCATCCATTTGGTGTTACTTGAAAAAAATACTCAGCTTTCTATAGGCTGTCCCTGAAGGCCCTTATGGCTTAACACTCGTTTTAGTTTTAATGTTTGAATTGCTCTTATGTTCTGTGGTGCCACGTGGTCCTGTTCCCAGAGTTGGCAGGTGGCTGGCATCCTGTGATTATGGTCTTGATCGCCCACTGCCAAAGCGCTAGAGGAAGCCTTAGTGATCCACGCTGGTGCTTCTCCATGAATCACTGCACGCGAAGCACACGGTAGAGATAAAACTATTAGGTTAGTAATATACACATTTTAATTTTTGCAAAAAAATTCATAAAATTCAATTAACTGCACTTTTCAAAATATCAGTTCACTCTTGGAAGCAGAAGGTTTCCTAATCTGAAATTATATGCCTCTTGCACTTTTGTTTAGTGACCTCCACTAAGTCTAATTATTACCCATTCAGCATCCTGCAACCTTATCATCTCGCAGGTGCCTTTGTTTCTCTGTTCCTCCTGCTTTTCTCCTTGGAGCTTTGTGGAGACACTTGTAACACAATTGTGTTTTTTCTCCTTACTTATTTCCATAATTGAAGGAAGAAAAGGAGATGAATAGCATAGGTAAAGCACACAAATTTAGGGGTTATAATTACCCTGGAGTTGAAGGAAGTTATTTAGTGCTATATCCACACATAATGAAGAAATAACACACAGCAATTATTTATTAGAATATAAGCAATTCTGAATAACCGCTGCTTTGCTCATACATAAAACTGAACAGTTCTCCCGTATTTTTAGACTGTTCTCTTCAAAAGTAGTTTAATAGCACAGAGTCTAGAAAGGTCTCCTGGTGTTCAGATTTTATTACTTTCACTGACTAAAAGGCAGCACATTTCCTAGTATAATTACACCCCAGTTGTCACAATAAATGAACACAGTATATTTTACGATACATGTTATTTGCCTATTATCATGTTTGTTCACACATCTCTCAGATTAAATAATCCATGGGGAGGCTTCTAGCATCATTGGTGGGCAGAAATTAGTGATGTTTTCTATTTCATTTATGGTTAGATTTTTATTTTAGTTTTAAAAGGCCATAGCAGACAGATAATAGGTTTAGGTTACTCTTAAAACATCTGCAGCCATATAGTGAATATTCTCTGTGTTTACTGTGTGAAATTTTCAGATCCCACATCTAATTTTTGAGTACCCACAAGCACTTGATGTATGCATGAAATATCAGTTAATCTAACTAATGTGTATAATTGATATAAAAATAATGATTTGATAATTATATAAGGAAAGAAAAAGAAAGAGAAATTTAATTATTATATGTGTTACACAAAAGAATGGTATAATAGTGACCAAAGACTGCTGCATTGAATTGTAAAATTTATATAGTGCAAAAATCTTGGAGACATAATCTACCTCATAGCCACTATAATAAGGTTCTCTAGAGAATCAGAATTGATAGAATAAATGTATATATTTTTGAAAGAGATTTAATAGGTCAGCTCCCAAGATAAGGGCAGAGCAGTCCAGACAGGGCTTCCTAAAGACGGGAAAACAGAAGGATTTGCAGTTACTCAATCCATGAGGTGGGATGTTGGCTGAAGAATTGAGACCAGGCACACACTGGGAATCTGAAGAACCCCTCATTCCAGGAGGCAAAGAACACCACAGAAGCCCACAAGTGAGCATCCAGGGAAGCCAGGCCTCCAGCCACCCCTGGTGGAGCCCAGACTTCCAGACAAAAGAAAGACTCCCTGGAGCTCTCACCTCTTATATCTAGTCCTTGCTTACAGCCCCAAGCTGGAGGGCGGCCCACTCAGAAGGAAGAGTTAACCTTCCTACAAACACCCTTGCAGACCTGCCCAGCCCTAGAGGCCAGGCTTTCACTCCTTCCTTACCTCCTCAAGGTGACATCAAGTGGAATCATTGTGGCCACTGACTATTGTAATCGTTATTTGTGTCGGTTTTTCTGCAGCTATGTGTGCATTTTGGTTAAGTTCTTCATGAAATTTCTTATTTCTTCTTAAATAGTTAAATATGTGAGTCAACTATAAAATACAGAATGACATTTGTTATATTTTGAATGTGAAATGTTCCCCACAAACATATATATATTGTTTTGTACCCAGATTATATATGTAGAATGTCTTGCCCCCAGAAGGTGACATGATTTTGGGGGGTTCTGGAAACAAAACCAAGAACATGGTAAACTAGACCAAGTTCCAGAGGCCTTGGTAATAGTTAGAACTCAATTGGCTTTAACATTTATGTAAGATTTTTCAATGTCCACTTACAAAGATTAGGAATCTGAATAAGCGTGTACCTTGTTTCAGGACCTACTTTCTGAGGAAACGTCAGATACAGTGAGTGAGCTGCCTAGCGATGTGCCTTGTCCTAAGTGGACCTTTCTTAAAGAAGGGTCCCTGTTGTCAAGGCAGAGAGACTGACACAGATATGACACTGGTCATGACTTTCCCCTTTTCCATCGTTTCCCCAAGAGCTAGAAATTTCATTTCCCAACATCTTGTGATTGACAGTCTGCCCAATCCCTACACTGTGGGAAGTCTCTACTCCTGGAGTGTTTAGTGGTTAAGATCCTGCGTTTCCTAATTTGGCAAGGACACAAATATTGGCAGATAAGAATCCATGAATCTTCCCCTCGAGGAGATTATCTTTTTGATAAAGAGAGTAGTTCACAAATTGAGAAGATGAGAGAGCTAGTTTTCAGGTATCACAGAGACCAGAATTGTATTCTGAGGCTGGAAGCATCCTCCTTATAAATTGAGCTTGTTTGACCTCCTTTTCTGCTCCAAGAGGTAAATGCACAAAAGCAGTAGTGTTTTGTCTGTCTACAATGGCTGATTACATGCACAATGAGACTCACAGACCACCTCTGCTAAAAACCCTGCTTTCTTGTAAACTGTCTCATTTGTAACTATTTCTTGATGCTGAGAGAAATACATGGCATTCATTTTCCTTTTACCTTCTCTGAAATAGCGGGTGGTTTTGGATAGTTATGTTGTTGAGGGCCATCCAGAGGATTTTTCTAAATCTATAAGAAAGACCTAGTGGTAAATGGTGACAGGTTTCCAAAGAGAAACTTCCCCTCTGCAGTGGCAGCTAGGATGTGTTTTTGGTGCAATGCTTCCTGATAACAACTAGTGGTCAATTAATCACGCAGACTAGGACGGTGCAAGAGAGGTGGCACCTAGCAACGTAACTCAATGGGACATGAGCAATTCAGTTATCAAGATAAATTAAATGTCCTTGAAATATTTGCCAAAGCTAAAATAACTCATGTAAGCAATAAGTGCCACTGGGTTTTTTTCCATTTCAGTCCCTATTTTAACTAAGCACTCCTGTTACAGATTATATAATTTTTTATTTATTAATTTTACACATTCTGTTTGACCCCAAATTTTTTATTTTTAAAAATGCTTATTGTAATTTGTAGATTTGCTTTAAATTATAGTTTATCATGGTTATTGAGGTTTTGGGTCTCTCTAAATATGCCTCCTGAGAAAAGTGTCTCTTCCTGTTCCTCAAATCCCTACCTGTAAGGTCCCATGGATAGGCACACCCACCCTCAGGTAGATGAAGAACTACATGGGGACATGGCTGCCCATAGAATTGATCCAGAAACCCATGTCACATCTGAAAGGCTCTCACTCAGACGACAAATAGTGTTCAGGATGTGGCTCTGTTTTGGGGTCAGTAATTTACTAGAAGAGCTCACCTTCCAACAGGCCAATCATAGGCCAGCAGCTAATCGCGCCTTCTTGCAATACCGCAAATAAAACACAGGCAGCCATTCTACTTAATTGTAATCATTTTAAAAATATTTTATTTGCAAGGAGAGAGAGAAGAAAGAGAGAGAGACAAAGAGAAAGAGAGAGAATGGTACTTCAGGGGCCCCAGTTACTGCAAAGGAACTCCAGATGCCTGTGCCACTTTGTGCATCTGGCTTTATGTGGGTACTGGGAATCGAACCTGCATGGTTAGGCTTTGCAAGCAAGCACCTTAACTGCTGAGTCATCTCTCCAGCCCCATTGCCACAATTTTGATTGTGCTGCCATTGGAAGAAAATTTATAAATTATACTTAAAGCCGCAGAGACAATAGAAGATGGGGAGGTAAAAAGTCCTGATCAACATTTTCTTGGGCAATGCTACTGTTCTCTCCTCAAAAGCAGTTCATCCTTAATACCAATATTTGATATTAACTTTTAGGTTTAATTCTACACTTGATGCCGTAGGCACCTTTTAAAAAATGAAACAGTAAAGTAATAAGTTTTTTTAATTGCAAATTACAGGCCCTGGAAAATGGAAAACCTCTTCACAGATAGCTGACACTAGATCTTGCAGTGCAAGTGCTGAAAGTCAAGAAGCCTTTACAAACTTAGTCCACAAATATGGACAAGCATATAAGCATCTATGAGGTAGCTGCTGTTTTGAATACCTTTTCAATTTTAGTTAAAAAGTAATTTTTACATAAAAACAATAATATGAACAGGGGCATTGATCATTTATTGATCATCTTAACTATTCTCAATCACTATCCTTTTACTGAATAAAAAGCAGAAAAGTGATATTCACGTGTTCCAAGTCATAGGGGAAAAAGCCTTCTCTCCTTCATACTTCACATTTTAGTGATGTTTGCCAGCTTCTATGTTTGATAAGCTATCTCATTAGACACTTCAAAAACAGCAACCCCCTATTGTGCAAGTTTTAGCACAGGATGCTTGAAGTTATGTGTAGAATGCAGTTCTTTAAAGAACCATATAATTTCATAACCTATAGGTATCATAATACTTCTGTTGTACTGACATTAGACATAACAGCGAGGAGAGACCAAGCATAAGTCCTTTTGTCTGCTTCACATGGTGTGAATAGTCTACTAGCTACAATATAATTCTTACACATTGTAACATCAGGATACAGAGATAGAAAGTCCAGAATCATAGAATTTTTAAGAGGCAGAACTGTGAATAGAATCCAGTAGTCAGTTTCTAGGCTCTTTGTTCCTAAAGTTAAACTATAACTATGCAATTCTATCTTACAATGTTTCTAGTATCACCATAGAAATGGATGAGCGAGTGGTAGGATAACAACTAGATAAAGAGATGATAGATATATAAATTATAGATACATGATAGACAGATGATATCGTGATAGATGAAAGATAGGTGATATAGATATGATAGGTAGATATATAAGACATAAGATAGATGATAGATAGACAGACAGACAGACACAGAGAGACGATGGAACATTAAGGCCCAGCATGGGAGGCTGACTAGCGAAACTCATCTCGAAGAATGCACCAATGGAAGCCGGGGTGGTGGTGCACACCTTTAACCCCAGCACTCAGAACGTAGTCCTAAGAGGATCTCTGAGATTTCAAGTCTCTGAGACTACATAGTGAATTTTGTGAGTTAAGACTGAGACCTGAGCCTGATCTACAGTGAGACCCCACCTTGAAAATTCAAAAAAAAATTTACCAATGGATACCAATTCAAGTTTGTCAGCTCATCTTTGAGATCATGGACTTGAGTAGACGGTATATCCACTGCATGAGCAGGAATCCACCAAATCCAGTGCTCACGGTGATCATGGGTCTGCCTAATTTTTCAGAGATTCATAATAACATTTTTATTACTTGCTAGTTGAGGACCAAAATAATGTGAAGCTATTGAATGTCTGTATGACATCTTCCTCATTCCTTCCTCCTACAACTATACTTATAATAATTGATTTTTAAAGCAAAAAAAAAGTCCAGAACAAGTTGTACAATTTATTGTTTCCATGGAGTGGGATTTTTGGACAAAATGCACAAACCCATTCTTTTTCTATTAAATTCTCAGGAAATGCAAACTGTTTTTCTGTCTTTCCCACCTACTGCTAGAAATAACAAATGTCATGTATCCCAATTAATATGATACGGGTAACTCTTTATGATACATAAAAATAAACCTTGTTAAATATCTCATGTCATTGGGGAGCTGTATACAATATTTTTAACTGATGTAAGAACATATCTTGACCCACTTATAGCTAAATACTGCTTTTAAAGTAAGTTCTTTAGAAAAAGAGGAGATATTAACTGACAATAAAGATGAACACTAATGTTGCATTCACTTGTTGCATTCACTATGAAATATAAATAATATTATGGAGTTAATCAATAAATTGAAAACCATTGAGAGAATAACTACATTTAAGCAAAACTAGGAATTGTCACTTGTTATATTTTCTAGATTCATTAAGTAACATATAATTTTCTGTTAAAATTGAATTCAAGTATTTTATTGAAGAAAAAATATCAAGTTAGGAAGGATCTAAAGATATGGGGATTTGATAGCTTCCTTTGTGTTTAAGTCACCAAAAACCTATTTAAATGTACATGGAAAGAAGGTCGTGTCAAATGAATCATGGCTAATGTCCCTGTGACTCAACGGGAACTGGAGTCACAGACAATGTTTGGCAGATTCTTTCCCCCGTACAATAGATGGGCTTTACATCCACTTTACAAAGCAAGTGAAATAGTTTGCGCATGTTGAAAAGACTTGCATAAATCTATTCGTGAAGGTTGTGTGCACATGCTTTCCTAAATTTAGAATATGGTGACTACCTCTTAGAGAAAATAGATGCCACCATGGTGTGGGGCTGGGAGTCAGAAGTGAGAGCGATGGGAGACCAGACAGTGTCCTCTTCACCACCGGGCACTTCAGTGCCATTTTCTTCATCATTATATTACCTTTTGACTTAATCCCCACCTATTAAACTACCAACCATGGAAAATCATTAAACTATTTTAATGTTTAAGATTTTCTCTCTCTTTATTTCATAAGAGTAGGGATGCAGTCAATTTTGATTTCTCTTGTATCCATCCTTTAATAATGAAATAAAAGGGAAACCCTACTCAGAAAGTTATGGAATTAGTTTTAGGAACCAGATCCATTGGGTTGGACGTTGAGCTCCCCATCACCAATCTTAAACCTGGGTTCTTAACCCTGTGTCACCAGGATCCCGATGTCCCCTCTCCCCATCTCCGGTCAGTCTGTCTCCCTTCTTCATTCTACAGCACACTAATTCCTGCCCCGTTTCCATTGCTTACCCTCACATCTCTACCCAAACAACCTGTTTTCTTGTTCCTACCATGCAAATTCCGATACTTCTTTATCATGAATGAAGTGTCACTCCTTCACAGCCCAGTTATGAATAATTCAACAGGGGCTTTGGCATCGTGAGTACAGGTTCAAATCCAGCCTCTGCTTAATTTACTAGCTATGAAACCTTCCATAAATTACTTAATCATAAATGTATGGCAGTTTTTTCATCTCCAATATTATGATGGAAAAGAAAGATCTATCATACAATGACCTTTCTGTGAAAATCCTTTCACATTCATAATAGATGATGATAAACACAGAATCCATTAGAATGTAATAAGTATATATAATTACAAATGTTATAGCTGAACTTAGAACTTTATGAAAGCCAGGGTTTTTCAGTTAATTTATATTCACACAAACACACACACTTGTACACATACAGGCTATGTATACACGTATATACATATGAGTACGTATGTATATATGTATCAGGAGCTCTTTATATTCAGAGCTTCCAGAGCATTGGAAACACAATATTTCATGTTCATTCTTATTGTGATATATCTCACATTTGTTGACTACAGTGTTCCCTCTGTAGATCTTGGAATTCCTTGGAGCAGTGACTATGTATGGTATTCCTGTATATCTCAGAAGTTAGTGCACCGCTGGTAGGGCAGTGCTCACTGTATGTCACACTTATAGGGCACCCAGAAAGACATAGAGGCAGACCTTCTACTGACCCTCCCTGCTAGCTCCCTCACTAGAACAGTATCCTGTGGTTACTCCAGATGCTTGAGTCATTTTGTTTTTTGTCACTGTGTCTGATCCCAAAATTTTGGCTGGAAAAGAAGGCCACCATTTCTACAGCTATATGAATGTTTTTGTAAAGCCACATCTGAAGCCAGAATGTCCCTACAGACCCTGAGCTATTGTACAGTTGTATTCCTCCAATGGCAACCTTTAAGCATCTGTGGCAGCTTTCCAGAGTAACAATGGTAATAACAGGTCTGTTGCCAAATGGCAAATGAAAATGACAAGGAAATGTATTGTGACCTCAGCAATAGCCACTGGACCATCTGCTTTAGGAAATGTTCTTTAGATTTCCCTTCATTTTGGCTTAGGTCTGAAATGTCCTCATCAGGCTCCTGTTTTGAATGTCTGTTTACTGGCTGGTGGTGCTATTTTGGAGGGCTGTGGAGTATTTGGAGGGTGAGACCCAGCTGGAGGAAGTAGATCACTGAGGGTGAGCCTTTGAAGGTGACAGCCTGGCCAGAGTGCTGGCGCACTGTCTGGCCTCTGTCTGCCGGGATGTGAACAGCCACTCCTCATGTCCCAGAATGGATGGAGCTGCTGCACTTCGCCTCTATGACAAACTAAAACGCCCCTGAAGCCATGAGCCTAAACAGGTCTTTCCTCCATTAAGACATTTCCCTCTTGGATTTCGTCACGGCTACACAAAGCAACTCATCAGCTCTCAGTGCTGTCTTCCCTTCTTCTGTGATTGTACTTTTAGAGCGTATATACCAAGAACTTCTGAAAGGTAGAAATTCAGACCCATTTCTGATGATCAGTACACATTTATTAACCCGTTTTATTCCTGATTAGACCTTAGTCTTTTCCTTGAATGGACATTGAACAATGTCATCACTCATAGTTGGAACAAAAAAAATGAAAATTAAAAAAAGTCACCAAAGAAAGTATGATATGACCTCAGTGAAGTACAACACCAGCTCAGATTCACTCATAATATGAGAAAAATCACCCTAGCCAGCTTGTGCTGAGCACATCCAAGTAGACACAATGAGGGGACATCTGTGCTGGAGTGGGAGCTGCCATTTTCTGTCAGCTCAGACAGTGCCCACTCCCTGCCGTTCCAGGAAAGGCTGTAGGATTCCCAGGGCCAATCCTGGACGGGCTGGAAACAGATATCATTGCTTGACATGTTGCTCTGTCTGCACGAAGTGAATCATGTGAAAGAAATCCCACCCCTACTTTTCTCCGCTGAACCCCACCATGGAATGACAGGAATTTATTTCTGATACTTCTAGCTGTATCTCCAAGAAGATGCTGTAGTCATTTGGCTGTGATGTGATAAGTGAGGTCATAGGATTCTCTTGCTTGGGTACACTGCTGATTTTCCAAGACTTTTCTTCTGTTTAATTAGAGCAAATGTTATCTTGATGACTACTATCCCATGAACACCCTCCGGGGAATTTGAATGGATTTTGTCAGCTTCTGTTGCAAAAGTTGCAAACTATTTCATCAATACTTTATCCATGGCTTTGTGTTGAGAGGTTTTATTAGCAGCCAATATATCAGCGAATTAGGAAAATTGTCCTTTGCATCTTTCAGAAAAGCATGAATGTGGAGATCCTAGACCGTTAAGTAATTAAGGCTCTGCTAACATAGTCTCAAGATCAGGGCTGAGACTTTGCCATCTCCTGGCGCAGTCCTCTCCCGGGGAAAGCTCTTCTACACGTCTGTCATAGAAAGAGGCACTGTGAACACAGACGGTCACTCGGCCTCTAGAGCTTGTTCATGACACAGAAACGATTTTCACGCAATTGAACCTTTATTGAATAATAAAAGATGGCACATTAAATGGACCTTCCATGAGGAGAGCTGAGAAGACAGGAGGGGTAAGGACTATACAAATTGCTGGTGGATGGATCAACAATTAAAGAGAGAGGAAGGGAACCAAGGGCAAGGGGAGAGAGGAAAAGAGTCTGATGGCCTGGGAGAGCTGTTCAGTGGAGGAGCGTGTGCTGAGCATGTGCAGAGCTCTGGGATCAGCCCCCAGGACTAAGGTGGGAGGGGAGCAGTGGATTAGGACTTTATGAGTGTGTTCAGCACTTTATAGTGATAATGTGAGAGATTTTGTACATATTTGTACTGTCCTCATAATTTACTTGAATAGTCTTTCCTACAAGAAGGAATTTTGGAAGGGTGAATTCATAGATTTGTTTGCAAGCGGTACCCGTGTGTGGCTGTCCCACAATGGGTTGGGAGAGTGAAAGTGTTTCTAGCAGCCTGTGGTTGAGAAGGTTTCATCATGGGTATCCTGCCTGTAGTGGGGTTTGCCGGGGAGAGAGGCTAGGCTTTGAGCACTGTCGGAGGTAATTATGAGTGTTATTAAAAGATAAATTACTTTGGGAGATTGAAAAATATCATATAAACCTTCCTCATCCTAGTTTTGAGATACCCTTGGGAATCTCCAGACATTGCAATGGGAATCACAAGACTACCAAGCAAAATTAATTTTACCCTGCCCTACTTTTTAAAATATATAGTACAGAGCACTATTAAGAGACAGAACGTGTCAGGGATCTCTTAAAGGTGGGAGAAACACAACATTTCTGGCTTACTTACTCATCTTTCAGTCCTTAAGTTCCTCACTTCTAAATTAAAGTGACATATACCCTTAAACCTATTTAGCACACATTAAGAATAAAAACATAAGATTTTAGTTTGAAATATACCTTAAAACTAAAAAAACCCTTCATATCAAAAAAAGATATATTTGTGTATTATTATTGTCCACCTTTTGACGTACAAATAAAATGTAGTTTGATTTTCCCACTTACCCTCTCTTTCCCTTTCCTTTCTCACTAAAACCTTCTCCCCACCCTCCTTCCATATCTTGGGTATTTTTTTATTTTGGTTTATATTTGGACTGCTTGGTTAGTGTGGGTGGGAGATGATGTACTGGCGAATGGACAACACTGGACTCCTACCCACTAGAAGATCAGGCTTTCCCTCTCTTGGCAATCATGTGTCTGCCCTCTGGGAAGTGTGGAGTCTCATGGACAATATGAGATTTCTAAGACAGCAAATTTTGTCACATGTGTGTTTAGGATCAGTGGAATAAGAGACATCAGGAAAGAATGAGCATTAGGAAAAGTACGATTTATTAGACTTCTTTCTCCAATGAATAATTTCTGTTTTTAATCTTGGATAAGTCAATTAAATTTTCTTGGGATACATTCTTTGTAAAATAGAGGTTTTTTTGTTTTGTTTTACTGCATGATACTTAAGTTTATTTAGACTTCTAAAATTCTATGATTCCAGCAAGAAAAAAAAAAGCAATCCTTAGACCATAAATCTGAGCCCTTGATGAATTCAGCACTCCTAAACATCAAAGTTTCTTTCCTTTATTTCTAAAACTTGGTTTATACAATGTTTTCTCAATCCTGAGTTCATTTGTTCATCGTGAATGAAGCAGTCAGGGCAGGAGTTGTAGGTGACTCCTTAAATGGTCATGGAAAAGCCTGGATGTCAGCGGCAGTGGGCTTCCAACCCCACTGACTCCAACACAGGGAGCCTCTAGGCAAAGAGGAATCTGGTATCTGTGGAGGGCTCAGTACTCCCGCTTGTTTCTGTTTTGTGTAATATAACCCTGTGAACATAAGTATTTTAGCATGTGATTTGCATTTTGAAAATTGGGTGCTTCCATCTCTAAAGTATAATTTTGTAACCACGATTTTCCTTGAGCTTTGACAGCAGATAATTCAATCTTGGTAAATACAATACTGCATCCTGACACAGATATAAATATGTGGGCAAGCTGGGTTGACAAATTTCTCAGCAATTTTAACGTGTTTCCATTTCTGGAAATACAAGTCTGAACTAAAAGAAAGAGAAAAAATATATGGTCTTAAGAGATGGAGGTGAGTTCTAAGCAGTACTGCCCAAGAAAGACTTGCTGAGGGTAACATTAATTCCATTCCATAGTTTCAAGGTTCCTAACATGAAAAAATATTTTAAAAAATTGCTCTGAACTTATTAATCCTAAAAACATCACTCCCATTTCATTTCGCTGCTCTGGAGTGAAGTCTGCCATGTGGTTTGTAGGAGTGTCGTTTCTGATTCAGAGCACAGAGCAGATCACTTCTGCCAGGAAACTTGATTCCGTCTGGGAAAGACTCAGGGAGGTGGCTGGGTCACCTCTGAAGAATCATGCAGAGAGCAGTGCAGCCATAGGAAAAGCAGGGGTGGCTCAGATGCTGGACTTGAGTAAGCAGGAGGAGGGGCTGCGTTTAATGTGAAAGCCACTCACCTAAGGGAAGCGTAAATATCATCAGGGAGGGAAGAACAGCCTGTTTGGTTGCTGTTTCAATTAGCAGGAGTTTTGTGGCCAGGAGGAGAGAGCAAAGCTGTGCCATCTGCTTTGATTCCTGAAGCTGCTTCAGTACCAGGCAACTGACCTATTCAACCTGCTCATCACTTGCAGAGAGATTCTTCTCCCTTTTCTTGCCCTCCGTCCTCTTTTCTCTTCCCTTCCTTTCCCTCTCCTTCATGTCCCGAGTGATATACAGTTTCACTATATATTTTTAAAATGTTTTAAAAATTTATTTGCAAGCAGAAAGGGAGGTGGAGATAGAGAGAATGTGTGCATCAGGGCCTCCAGCTGCTGCAAAGGGACTCCAGATGCATGTGCTGCTTTGTGAATCTGGATTTATGTGGGTGATGGGGAATCAAACCCCCATCATTAGGCTTTGCAGGCAAGTGCCTTAATTGCTGAGCCATCTCTCCAGCCCTTCACTTTTTTTTTTGTCCTTTACAACCCAGGAAGAAATCAGAATGGAATCCCACCCTTTCCTGCTAGCTACCTCTCAATGTTTATCAGTATGTTCAATCAATGTGCTGATTTTTAGGTACCTATGTGTTTAATGAAGAATAAATATATAAATACATTCATGTGACTTTTCTTCCATTCAAAGAGCTTCTGAGACGTAATCAGATGAAACATCAGCTAATAAAGTGGAGGACACAATTACAGAACACACGTGCAATATAAATGTGGGTGAAATTAGATACATAGCTCAATGCATAATCAATTTAAATTTGAGTAAATATTTTGGGTTTTCTTTTGAGACAGGGCATGTTATATAGCTCTGTCATAATACTCAGAATATAGCCCAGGCTTGCCTCAAACTTGTAAACTTAGGCAATTTCTGCTTCAGCTTCCTAAGGTGTGGAATTGCAAGTGTGTGTCACTACTCCTGGCTTTTTACTAGTTTCTGTCACTCATGAGTAAGGCACTGGAGATGAGATAATGGGGGTAAAAGCTGAAGGGACTGTATTTCCTGTATGGACCAAAATGGCACCTCTCCAGTCCAGAAAGTGGGGTGTCGCAGTTGGATGAACGATCCAAATACACCCAAGCATTCCACACTGTGTGGATCATGTATACAATATCCCTGTGACTTCAAAGAGTTTCAGAAATTAGATATTTTTATATCTTCATAATAATAATTATTGAGTGAGGCAATTAGAATAAAAATAAGATGACATAAATGTGGTTCAGAGAGAAGAAAGTGTGATCTCTTTATTTCAAGTAGTTGGATGTGAATGAGGAAAAGTAATTGCAATGAAGAAGGAACGATGCATGTGCAATCCGAGTTAGTTTCCCATATTATAGATACAAATACCAAGCAAAGAATAGAAGTTTCTCTGTGGATATTAGCACCCGTGGAAGGTTCTAGCCATGGGAGTGGTAGGACAGGGAGCTGATACGCATATTGCTAGTAGATATCATCACCCTGGGAGGGCTCTGGCTATGAAAGAAACGTGATAAGCATTTTGCTAGATTCTTAAAGAGTTTCACCTAAGTCAGTGTTTGGAGAGGATAGTTGTAGGTAAGCCATTACAACTATGGCAATGTTAAATGTCACCAATGAAGGGAACCACAAAGAATTCTTTGTAGTAAGTGGAAAGATCAGTGAGTGGACAAAGCCTGAAGACTCAAGGGGCAAAAATAGAATTATGAGTTATGGGGGATAAATAGGAAGGCGCAGCTTGGGATAAGCCATGGAACTCGTGGGTTTCTTTGTTCACTGAGGCAAAGGAAGCAGAAGGAAGGAGAGAAGGTCAGGATGTGTGTCAGCCAAGGTGACAGGCTGTGTCCGTCCTGGACTGCTCGGTGAGCAAGGCTTTGCTCTCGCTCCATTACACCCACCACTGAGGTTGCAGCCAGGATTGCAGAAACGGGGTCACTCTTTATCCCCTTAAGCAAAATTGTAAATATTTATTCATTAAGTCTTTAAAAGATAACACACTTTCTACGAAAATAATGTGTAAGTTATTCTTAATGTATATCTCCTAGATGTAGTTTTGTTTGTTTTTAAAATCAGTCTTCAAGACTATTATCCTTTTTCCTTAATAAAAATGATATGTATGCTTTAGAGCGATGCTATACACTTTGACAACATTTTTAATTAAAAGAAAATCATTGAAGGGCTGGAGAGATGGCTCAGCAGTTAAGGTGCTTGCCTGCAAAGCCTAGTGACCCGGGTTCCATTCCCCGGTACCAACATAAAGTCAGAGGCACAAAGTGACACATGTTTCTGGAGTTCATTTGTAGTGAGGCCCTGGCAAGCCCATTCTCTCTGTCTCTCTTCTATCTTTCTCTGCTTGCAAATAAATCAATAAAATAGTTTTTAAAAATCACTGAATAGTGAAATTGGTCTCGTTATTGCGAACTGAAATTCTAAGTATAATATAAAGAGGTCTTTGCAGTTATTTCTGGAAAGGGTCTGTGGCTCAATGTTGCTTTGTATATCAATGAGAATCAGAGGCAAAGAAAAGGGATGTCGACACAAACTCTCCTTCATGTACGCAGACTTCTTGGCTCATATGGGGTTTATGTAGATAAAATGTTCTGTTCTCTGAAATAAATACACATATAGGGTGCTTCAGAGCTCCATTGTGGTGGGGATGTTGGTGAACTTTGTCCAACCTTTTCTTCTTTTCTTTGGATGGTTTTATTAGGAGCTCTTTTCTCACTGGGTGCTTGTGGACTTTAAGTGAGAAAATGTAACTCAGCACAAGGAAAAATGTGATGAAACATGGCTTTTGGCATTGGGCTTGTTTATCTGAAGGCGCAGAGCTAAAACATTTTCTGTTTTGTTCAGATCCCCAAATCCTACTCAGACCTGGCCAAGTCAATTCTCTGCCCTGCTCAGCAGTGAGAAGTTTTATTTATTTTACAAATAACCATGGGCAAGGACAACCCTGTGAGCAGTTCACATGCAAAAACACACAGGAGCCTCTTCTAGGAACGTCTAGATTAAGCAACTTTTGAAGCATCTTGTGGCTGGAGCTAGTGTACAAAATAGTGCTATTTTAATGTACTTGGGGAAAATCTTCCATTTAAAAGCTAAGCCTTAAAATTCCTCTGAATGCAAGCCTCTCTCTCTCTCTTTCTCTCATGTGTGTGCACATGTGTGTGTGCACGCATGTGTGTGTGTGTTCATGTGTGGGAGGGAAGGATGCACACGCTGTGGAGTGTGCTGAGACCAGAGGACACCTGTGTCAGTCAGTCTTAGCCTCCTCCTTGATTTCGGCCGAATCTTATGACTCTCTGCTTTGACCATCAGGCTAACTGGCCCTTCAGCTTCCCCACGGCTCTCTTGTCTTGTTTCCCAAGCCTCTGTAAGTGTTCCAGGGTTGCAGAAGCCCACCATAGCTTCCTGCTTTGACATGGGATCTGAACTCAAGGACTCACGCATGTGCAGTAAGCATTTTCCTCAGCTTGAGTCCTGGCTTCTCTAATTGACGGCCTGCTAAAGAACTCAGAGCTGCGGGGAAGGAAGTACCATGTTTTTCTCTAAAGCAAAACAGAAGGAAACAGGGATCAGGCCTCAGACATGCTGATTTTTCACCCTCCTATAAAGAGAATCCTCATCCTACATCTGCTTTTTAATAAATTGGGATGTCAAATTTTACACTAAAAGTAAGGCTTCTCTCTGAAGGTAGACACTGCTCCCAGGGTGTGGCCAGAGAAAAACACATAAAGAAAATAGGGATGCCAAGGGAACAATTTCAGTGTAGTTTTGAAGGCATCCTTCTGAGCACTTGTATCCTGTGAAGAGAGCTGGAAGGAAAATCAGCCACTGACAGGGATCGATCGAATCAAGCCGCAGCCACATTATCCAAGTTGATTTGGAGTGGATATGTGTGTCTGATTTTGTAGTCAATTCTAGCACCTTCGGTTAGGTTTTGCTGTGTTAGCTCAACTTGGTGGAGGAAATGACAGGAAAGCTGTGACTTAAGTACCAGTGTGGCACATTCTGTCTGCACACTGTTGACCAAAGATGATGAGGGCTTGGTTACAGAAAGCAGTGTCTTGGGTCGCATGCTCTCTGACTTGAACCATCAGAACACAGAATGCAGCATCCCTGAGGTTCGCAGATATAAACAATAGACATCACCGTGTTACCAGAATACAGTTTTATTGGTGGTGTTCAAGGTTATCTACTGTAGGATCTTCTTCTCCTAAACGAATTACATAATGACATATGGACAATTTGTTACAAAGAAACATTCACGTACTCAACCTCTGCTATGATCACCCAACTTCAGGTATTACAAGTTCATGGTTTCTCCCTCGCACGTTGGTCTATAACTTCTTGTGAGTTGTGGATTAGTACCAAAGTATTTTTGTTATAGAAAGAAAAATTTGGATGTCCATGATCTAGAGTATCATACAAGTTTGTAATTTGACTCCATGATTTTAATTCAGAAGGCAGCAGAAAGTGAATATTCCTCTCATAGTTAAGAATGGGAAGATGAAGAATCAACACATTTGTCAGTAAATATTGCCTTCATCTTTTAAGAGCAAAACAACAACATTTATCTTATCCTCTTTTGTGTACATTAAATGCTGTAACTGTACAGCGTCATTCCAAATCTTTAACTCTTGAAAGTCAAGAAGTGCTTTGTAGAGCAGAGAAGCATACTGTATTGTGCCATGGGTATGGATTCCAGCAAAATGTACCATGCCATAAAAACATTCTGAGGTTTGGGTGGTTATATTCTATTCTTTGACATGAGTCAGAGATGAAATTTTCAGGAATAAATGCTACAAAAATAACTGCTTCCTTCAGGGAAAGTGAGAGAAAAGATTTTACAAGACTGGCCTCTAAAGAATTGGTACATTAGCTGTAAAAATTTTCCTGGTGGAACTCAGCTATGCTTCAGAAATTTCTGTCTATTCTCAGATGGCATGGTAGACATGGAAGCGTGGATGTGGAAAAGAAGGTAGGGCACACTTTGCTTCCTTAGAATTTGCACACAGCTCATATGCTTTTAAAAATCCATTTATGTAATACATCTAAAGTTAGACAGAGTTTTGTTGCATTAAGTAAAGTTAAAAACATTTTTCTGTCTGTGAAAATAGATACTAGAACAAGAATTATTTTAATCAGAAAAGTTTATCTTTAGTTTGATTTATTGGAGGAGTTCGATCCCTCACCTCTGCACCCTCCTGGAGTTTTCCCAACTACAATGACCAGCTGAGGCTTCACCTGCTCTAAGATTGAGGAGCTTCTTACTCCTCTGGAGTAAGAAAGCCAAAGCTGGACGTTGACTGCTTAGAACATCAGAACTAGATAAAGTTAGCTTACCAGGAAGCACATAACTAATATCTTTCCATTGAAATAATTTTATTTCAAGAACTAAAGTACATTTTGTAAATCTCTTTTCACTGCACCTTCCCCTCTAGAGCCTTAAAAAATGAGTAGGTTCATTAACACAAAGACAACCTTGCAGGGTACAGAGCCTGTAGCTGCATAGTCGCTGGAAGAAAGACAGGAAGCTTGTAGATAGAATGTATATTAATTAAACAAGTCAGTTCTCAGCTCTGCAGATATGTGGGTTAAATGAAGGCTTGTCCTCCCTGTCAAAACACTGCTCAAAATGAAAGAAAAGGCACTGTGTTCCGATATACACTCTTAGTGTCTGTCCTAGTCAGCCACACGCCCCTGGGATGAACCTCCAAACCAGGCACAGTTTTGGGAGCAAAGTATTTATTGAAGCCATAGATCCAGGGGAAGTTCCATAATGGCAGAAGAGGCTGGCCCCCTTTCACAGGTCCAAGCAGAGAGAGAAACCCATCACCAGCACCATGCAAACACCAGCAAGCAGTAAGCTCTGCAGAGCCCAGACCGCTCTTTGCAGATCTATGGCTGGAATTCCATATCCACCCCAGACACACATTAGGACTGTAGCCTAGGAGACCAGGCCAAGGTGACACCTCCTCCAGCAGAAGGCTGGATGGAGACAAATCACAAGCTTTAGTAAACTCTTGGATCTATTGGGGGACATCCATTCAAACTACCACAGTGTCCACCATGAGCAAGTATGACCACATAATAGAATCCATCACATCTTAGAAACCTGACAGAATATTTTAAAGCTAATTATTGCTTTCACAGAGGAGCTCAGGAGACAGTTGTATGTTCATTATCCATTTTTGGAATTTTTAATTTTTCTAGCAAAATGCATGATACAGCCTACTGTGGAAGCATATATAAATGACAAGCTATTTCTCAGGAAGGCTTTTCTTATTACAGGCACGCAGCCTCTTCTTTCTAAATAGTTGGGAGGCTTTAAGGCAGCAAACGGATGTTTCAGGCAGCTGTGCTACTGAAAGAGAGAGAAGAGCATCAATGAATTAATTAGTTTATTTTTTAAACATAAATACATTATGCAATGGAGAGTAGCTAATCTGTGGATGATATTAAACTATTACTAATTTACCCAAGGATGGAAAGCTAGAATGAGCACAAAGACCTTTGATACCAACCAGTATACCTGCTAAGTTGGTATAATATGTGCCCAGGTCACTTCAGGTAGGCATACCATTTTTGAATTCTCTAAAATACTTAGTAGTGGCTATAAGGAAAATGATAATAGAAGTCATGTGGTTAATTAGATCAAGTAGTGCTTCTTGGTGCATATATTCTTCGTACATGACTGATCAGGCTCAGAGCTAGCCTAGAAAACGCTCAACTGTTGATTTTCAGGAATCCGCTGTAGGCCTTTGCACTGTAGTCTCATGCACTCAGCCAGCCAAACAGGATGCAGAATGACCGGCCATCAACATTCTTCAGGTCAGAAGTTGTAGGTGTGGCCATGGTACCTCTCACAGACCCAAAGTGATTCCTCTTTTAAGTCCTTACAGGGTTTATCTCCCCAAAATTCACATTCTTTATGGTGCAAAGAATAGTTTTTTTTTCTCTTGCATATGATATTCCATTTTTATTTAGCACAGGAAAACAAGTCAAACTTTCATCTTGGCTCACAGGACAGAGAGGGCTGGATTCTAGTTTTTTTCATGTTGTTTGTCTCTGTGGACATGTTCTGTTCTGGGGTAGAATAATGATCTAGTGCTTCATAGCGCTGGCACCTGCTCGGGAAATTGCCACACAACCAGGTGTGGTGGTTGGAAGGTAATGCCCACTATAGGTGAATGTGTCTTCACACTTGGTCCCCAGCTGTTGATGAAGTGTGGGAAGGTTATGGAACCTTTGGGAGAGTTGGAGCCTTGCAGAAGAAAAGAAGGAAGTGTGTCACTGGGATGAACCCTAGGCTGTAACAGCCAAGGCCTGCTCTCTCTCTCTCTCTCTCTCTCTCTCTCTCTCTCTCTCTCTCTCTCTCTCTCTCTCTCTTTCCATCTGTCTCTCTGTCTTTCTCTTTCTCTCCCTGCTGATGTGAAGATGTGATGCTGTGGTTTCAGCTTCACGTTCCTGTCATGCTCTCCTTACCATGATGGACTCTGCACTCTGGAACCAGAAGCCAAAACAAACCCTGTCCTTCCTGAAGCTGCTTGTGGCTGGATATTTTGTCATAGCAATGGGAAAGGAACTGAAATACCCATGATTACTCAGCCCCTCATCTTAGATCCACTTTGAAATGTCACTTCTACAGAGAGTGCTTTTCTGATTCTGGGTCATTCCTTTCAAATAACTCTTTTCTGCGTAGCCAGGAACACCAGCCCTGTGGAGTGTGTCTCTCCACTGCCGTTGACTGAGGATCAGAGATTTACAAGGGCGGCTGCTCTGCTTTATTCATTGCTTCATTTTCTGTCTTAATAAACATATTAGTGTTAGTAAAGATTTTTTATTGTTTATGAGAACAAAAGTTCCATACCTCATATTTCTTATTTTCTTCCCAAAGCACTCATAGTTGCTTTTGTTCTTAAGAAAATGTTCTTGCTTGTGTAAAAAGATAAAGAAGATAGTACACTGCAGATAGAACCAGAGAGCATTGAAGAGTACCAGCAGGATAAAGTCAGTACTTACTGTTAAGGAGATGTTAGGAAAGATGGGGTAGTTGACAACAATAAGAACAAAAAATGAGATGGATGGAAGGGCACCCAGTCAATGGAAGCATTTGAGACATCACTCAGTATTTCAAAGCCTATTTCTGATTACTGAAGTCAGATAAATCACAAGGCTTAACCATACACCTGAGAACCAAGACAAGACTCCGTGGAGGTGGGAGAGTGCATGGAAGGAGAGAGAAAACAGGGAAGAACTAGCTTCCATTAAGGGATGCGTGTTCAGGAAAAAATCAAGCTGATCATCATGTTACATTGCATGCAATATGGCTTTTTAATATCCCAGAACTACATGTTTGAGTTTGCACAGTTTTATTAAAAAGTGGATATTACTAAATAATGTATCAACCTATAAATTTTTTATGTTATATTATAACTGACATCTTAAACATGATATTTCCCGTCATCATTTCAATTCAAACATCCAGTCCAAATGAGCTTCTTGGAGAATGTGAGCACATGTGAGGGAAGAGAAGACAAGGAAAAAAGAATACATCCATTCAATACCTTAAAGGATTTGGTTATTTAATTTTTTAAGTTAATAGCCACAAATTCATAACCCAACCCCCCAAAGTCATGTATGCCTTGCTTCCATTGCCTGTTTCATTAAGGGAAAAGAATGGGAAAACAGGATAAACCAGCAGTGTTGATCCCTCCACGATGAATTATGCATCATGCATGGATGACTAGTTTGTCACTTTTCAACTTAGGAGATGCATTTGTTTAGCTCCACAATCCACTGAATCACTGTGTAGAAGTCCAAACAGGCTAGTGCACATGAGTGATGTCATACAAGGTAATTAATACAGTTCAGTGGCTTTGAAGGTAAATTGAAACTTGCTAATTGTATTCTCCTTGTGAGAGCTCAGATAACCAGGCGACAGCACGTGTAAGTCAGATGCACGTAGCCCAGCTGAACTCCATTGTTTCATGTCTGTGCTTTCTAAATCGCAGACAAGGAAACTGCGCACACGGGTCCTTTTGAGTATTCTGACAAGCATGATTTATGGTGTTTCTAAGATGTGTTCTTTGCCTAATAGTCGAAAGAAAGCCCTTGCTTTCCCACTGATCTAATATTGCATGAGTTTATATTACAATGTAGATCCTTTTAGAGAGTGAAGGGGAGGGAAAATGGATGTAAATTACACCCTGACTGCAATGTATAACAGGTTGAAATTGAAAATTGCTATTTTAGCACATGCAGTGGAAAAACCGCAATTAATTGCTTTTCTTACAACAGACATAATGTTGAACTTTATAGAAATATACTACACTATGACCTTAGTGTAAAACGCTTTGACATGTGTGCTCAGAAGCAAAAATGGGCACATTGAACCATCCCAACATCTCATTTACCATCTAGAAACAAGGCATTAATTGTCAAAATCTATGAATAAGAATATGGCTAGCTAGAGACATAAAATATAGAAAAAACCTTCCTATATTTCGAAAAGGTTAATATTATTACTTTTCTTTGTGTATTGATAATTATTGATACTACCCTCTTGTACATATTTCCATTCCATAACCATAATAATGATTCAGCATAGTGAGACAGATATCATGATCAGATGTCTGAGCTCATTTTTCTTTTCCATTTTCTTAACTCCTCAGTGTATGAATGAGGAACCCTGTGTGTGGGGTCCATGGGACTGACTTTATCAATAGTACTAGGATCTTGGGGTACTATTAAGTGAGATACCACAGTCAACTGAACACTGAAAAACCCTGAGGCTATTTCATGGCAACAGGTGGTCTATCCACTTTGGTTTCTCAATCAGCTGCTGTCAGAGAAGAGCCAACTCTCCAAAAAACCAGTAACTTGCTTTCAGCAGTTTTTAAAAAATTTTCATGGCTACTTTATAACCCTCTTCATTTCTAAACACTAGCTACCTACCTTGTATTTTTCTTCTAGTTCTAACCTTTTTGCACGAGTATTCTCAGGGTTTTATGAACTACTTATCACCACTCCGGTTCTTCTCTGTGTCTGTCTTCTCACTCTCTGCACATGCAAGGCTGGCCAATGGCTCTCAGATTTACACACTGGTGCAATGTTGGAGTGTTAAATGGATATGAGAGAGGTGATTTCAGTGTTATTGCTGTTAAGTAAAGGTGAGAACTCAAAAAGAGGTATATTGACTATGAAATTCACTGAAAATGTCTATCTCTCATGAGCGTAGAGGAGGAGGAAATGTAAATGTTTTATTTTTCATGATAGTTTCTTTAATGCTCATAGATGAGAATAAAATTTAAATATTTCTCAATGTATTTAAAATGCTAAATTCATACAAGTGTGGTTTTCAAAATATCTCCCTCCTTCCTTACTCCCACCCTTCCTTTCTTCCCCATTGGGAAATAATATGAATTAAATTGGGATGTAATGAAGTATTCAGAGTGCAAGCTGTGGACTATAAGTCAACGGCAATAACTTGGGTAAAATGGCACTTGTGTCACTGACATAAGCCACCTTAAATAAGAAGCTGAGAAGCCGCCACAATTCTGTTAAGTTGACGTTGGAATAAATTACTGGGTGAGCCCAAGACACAGAGCCAAATTATCTCATGCTGTGCCTAAAAGTAGGTCACCCAGGTCCAAATTCATGACCTACTGTGTCTTTTAAAAATTGTACCTGCTTTCCTGAATCTCTTTCAGGCATGTGTTAGTTATGCCCGAGAGACCATGCCTTGAGAGAGGGTGGTTTATAGTTCTGCCTCAAACCTGGAAGAATCAGGTGATCAAATGGGGCCATTTGATTCTAGGCATGACCACCAAATTTCTTCATTTGATGACAGTCTTGAGGCAAATTGTGGCCTCTTCCTTTCATCTCTATTCATGGAAATAATTTGGAAATTTTCAAGAATCAAATACATTTATAATTAAAATATGATAAAATATGATTAAATGATTAAATATTTGTAAAAGGTTTCACTTAAAGTATTAAATATAATAAACTATATATCTACATGTGTAGATAGATGTGTTCAAAGTAGATTGGTGGACTTGCCACATATATTGTAGCTTCTTTGTGGTTAAATAGATATTAAAGTATGGAAATTTTGACCTAAGTTTCAGAACATTTTTCATACCATAATAAAAAGTAACACTGGTGAAAAATTACATAGCTACCTCATTTACAAAGAAGGTTTCCCTGTGAAAGGATGTGCTTTTCTTAGAAATCACTTTAGAGAGACAGTTCTGAGACCAAGGGAAAAAGGATAATTGAGTTAATCAGAACGCATGGGGACCTGGAAAGCCACTAATCAAGGTGTCAATTAATTACTAATTGTCTGTCAAATGTAAAGCACGCTCTAAGATAATCCTTTCTTGGAGGTCTCATGATTGGTAAATGTGTCCACATATTTGTGCTCTCCAAGCTCACAGTAAAACAAGTCTGTTTCAGGGGAAGCAATGGGAAACGAGACTGTTAATGAGTCTGAACCAGGTTCATTCTTTGTGAAACAGAATTGTTCATGCAGGGCTGCATGGTCACCCCTGCTTTCTACAGCCATCAAGAGAGGTCTGCGTGCAGTGGCCCCTGTGAGCAACCATCTACTTCATCTACTGACCATCAATGATTTCATCTCCTAAGTAACCAGTACAATCAGGAAACAGGTTTACTTCCTCCACAGCTTCTGCCCTGTCTTGCTCTGGCAATCGTCATTTTCTAGCAGATTCCTGAGCATCTTGCGACCCTTCCTTTATTTTTTTTTTTGAATCGTGTGTGCATGTGACTGTGTGCATGTGAGTGTGTGCTCCTTGGCATGTGTGAGGATCTCAGATGTCACTCCTCACTCTCCAGCTTGGTAGGATCCATTGTGTGTTCCTGTTAGGCCAGGCTAGCTGCCCTGCAATCTTGTGGTGATCATCTTGTCTTTTCTTCTCATCTTACATGAGGCACAGCAGGAGTAGAGACGCACATATTACCACCTCAGCTCTGTGGAGTTTCTAGAAGATCACTCTCTGCCATCTCCCCAGCTCCTCTGGTTCTCTTTCTAAAATGCCATCTGCTTCTGTCATTTCCTTACTTAGTACTTGTCAGTACTCTGGCACAACTTGCCTTCAGGGAAAGCCCGTTTTTCTGAACCCTGGGTAATTATTCTACCTTCTTACCTTCTCGACTCCACCCCTGCCTCATTTCCAGTTTTCGTTGCACACTTCTCTTCCAATGCTGAACTTATTTTGCCTTTTTAAATATGTGCTTGTCAGGATTCAGCGTATGTTGTTTACTCCTTATTTCTTCAGTCGGATTGCTTTTCCAGGTCCTCTTGCTTCCCTTGTTCCCACCATGTATGTAAAACCCCTTTCCCAAGTACTTCCAAGGGAATTTCATTTATTTAGAGTCATTGAAGCTTGGGAAGCAGAGCTCTAGTCTTTGGAATACCAGTCTAGGAACCCACAAGTTGTCAAGGTTTGAACATTAGTAAAAATCACAGGAGGCTTTCTTCTCAAGACCGGGGTCTCAAGTCCCAGGCTAGCCTAAAACTCACTCTGGAGTCCAGACTGTAATGGCTACTTTAAAAATTGTTAAAATGATCAGAGGAACAGAAAGCTAGGGGATCAATGGAACACAATTTTGCCTGTTTTTCTCAGGGTTTTTCCTAAAAAAAAAAATTACCTGAAGGCCTATCCTCCGATTGTGGGTACCACTACCCCATGTACTGGGTCTCAGAGTGAATAGAAAGAAAAAACATTTTTAAAAGCCAGCTGAATGTCAACTGTCCCCCTCACCCACTTCTTGGCCCACCAAGATTTGAGGAAGCAGCTTGCAGCTCTGTCTCCACTCATTCCCTGCTGTGCTGTGCAGGACCCTCAAACCAGAATCAAAAATAAACCCTTCCTCACATTTGCTATTTGGGTCAGAAATGAAAAACACAGATAATACCGTGGCTTGCAGTTTTTCTCCTTAGCAGAGCAGCAGAAGTTTTAAGAAAGCAAAACATAGAGCAAGGAATCATAAATTATCCACTGTATCTTTTATTCTTAATAAAATATCACACAATATTCAGTTATTTCCAGCCACAGTTCCACTTCCTCTTTGTAAAGTGTATTTTATTTGCCATGGCCAACCAGCTCAGGAGCACTCTGACTTTTTCCTTTTCTTCCCCACTTTCCTTTTGAGATTGGAGCTGTGGATGGGAGGGGCAGAGATAATTCACCCACACCTGGAGATAGATCAACGTGAAGGAACAGGTCCTTTACCAAACAGAGGAGACAAAGATGGTGTTTGGTCTCAGTTTCTTTTCTCCTTCAGGATGGATTCAATGGGCATGTTTCTCTTTACATTTTAGACATAATAATGAAAGACAAGCCTTTTGGATTTAGGTTCAAAATGAACCTTTGAAGAAATTAAACTTTCTATCTCTTGCTCAATTGCAGAATGTTCTTTTCTGGAAAGGTGTGCAAACATTTTATAGAATAGTGAACAACTGTATTGTGTCCATCTTCTAAAAGAAAATTAAAATAAAATTCACTATATGAATGAGTGACTGAGTGAGTCAAATGGGTCATCAGGTCCCAGCAGAGCTATTTGGCGAGCTATCTTGGAAATGATGTAGGAAACCCCAAGGTACTGAAGAGGCGTGTAAGCCAGAGCTCACATCACCATTTCTGGTCCTTCTGCAATCCCTTCCTCCCAAGCCTCTTCTTCCTCATCTCTTCTCTCTCTGTCTCCTTACACATGTAAACTTTGTCAGTGAGGAGAACTGATGACCAGATTACCAGAGTGAATTTGCCATCACTTTCACCAGTGTTAGTGTCTCTCTCTCTCTCTCTCTCTCTCTCTCTCTCTCTCTCTCTCTCTCTCTCTCTCTCTCTCTCTCTCTCTCTTTGACACTATCTCTTGTAGCCCAAGTTGGCCATGAACTTGCTATCTCTGTGGGGCTTGTTTTTAACTCCTGATCCTCCAGGCTCTACCTCC
>PVHP010022043.1:0-28840 GCA_004024765.1 Zapus hudsonius
TGTACATCTGGCTTTACTTGGCTACTGGAGAATCAAACCTGAGCTGGCAGGCTTTGCCAGCAAAGCACTTTTAATCTCTGAGCCATCCCTCCAGCCCTGTAGTAGTTCTTAAGAGAAGGGAAATAAGCAAAAGGAGTTCTCTAGTTGTTTTAGCTTTCTGTCTAGAGAGAGTTTCCAAGCTGCAGTGAAGGAAGAGAAAGGAGCCCTGTTGTCTAACTGAGGAGGCAAAGAGGCCAGAATGTGCTGGGCAGCATGCTAGATAACAGGGAAAATTAGAGGTCTGTGGGGTCCCCTCAGATTTCTGTCTGATTACTAACCTGCACATGCATGTGAGAAACTGCCTAGAATTCAGAACCAAGAGCCAGTTTTGCTTGTACATACCTCTAATCCAGCACTTGGGAGGCTGAGTAGGGTTGTGTTTTTGAGGCCAACCTGGACTGCATAGTTAGACTGTCTTTAAAATAAGAAAAAGGGGGATAGAGAGATGGTGCAGCAGTTAAGGTATTTGCCTGCAAAGCAGAAGGACCCGAGTTCAAGTTCCCAATACCCATGTAAAGTCAGATGCACAAAGTGGCACATGTGTCTAGAGTTCGATGGCAGTGGCAGGAGGCCCTGGTGTGCCTATTTTCTCTCTCTCCTCTCCTCTCCTCTCTCTCTCTCTCTCTCATAAATAAATAAATAATACTTTAAGAAAAAAAAGAAAAGGGAAAGACAGAACAATCATCCCTGGACCTCAACCATGGCTGGGAATACTTTGTGTCCCATCAACGAGAATGCAAGAATTTCTGGTATTATGTAGAACATCAGATAAAGATGGGTATTACCTTAACATTGTTTTCAAGTGAGACTCAGACTAAAGGTTACTGTAGACACCCTGTAACAAGACTTAAAAATAGGCCTCAAAGGATCATCTGATTCCAAGTATCCAGAACAAAACCCAACAATACTTATAGGAATATAATAAAGGCTCAGTACCTAACAATATAAAATTTGCAATATATGGTATCCATTAAAGTCATGGAAGTCTATTATGAGCAAAGCACAAATGATACATGTGTATGAAAATGTTATAATGAAGCCCATTATTTTGTATACTAACTTTAAAAAAGTCATCAAGCATGCTGAATGAACGGATGAATAAGTCTATGATTAATATAGCTCTTCCTTTTTCTTATCATAATTGACAGAAAGAGACATTGTTAACCTTACCTCATTGTGTCTTTTTTCCCTTCCCCAGGGCTCAGTTTTCATCCCAAAAGACCCTGGATCCTGACCAGTTTACATAATGGAGTCATCCAGTTATGGGACTATCGCATGTGCACCCTCATTGACAAGTTTGACGAACATGATGGTAAGATAGTTTTTGGAGGGAAATTAAAAGCATATAAGTGTTTAAGATCTTCAAAGGCAACTTAAGCATCCCAAAACAAGAATCCTTGTTTGACGTGAATTTCCCTAGGACTAATAAATGTGGCAGGGATCTACAGTCAGTATTCCAGCCTGCTACCTTCTTACATTGTGTTCAGTAAGCCATCCTCCCCCCCCCCCCCCAGGTAGGGTTTCGCTCTAGCCCAGACTGATCAAGAATTCACTATGTAATGTCAGGCTGCCTCCCAAGTGCTGGAACTAAAGGCCTGCCCCACCATGCCTGGCTAAACCTTGCTTTAAAAAAAAAGAAGAAAGCCGGGTGTGGTGGCGCACGCCTTTAATCCCAGCACTCAGGAGGCAGAGGTAGGAGGATCGCTGTGAGTTCGAGGCCAGCCTGAGACTACAGAGTGAATTCCAGGTTATCCTGGACTAGAGTGAGACCCTACCTCGAAAAACCAAAAAAAGAAAGAAAGAAAGAAAAAAAGAAAGAAAGAAAGAAAGAGTGTGCTTCCAGGGATGGAAGTGGAAAGAATCTTTTTTTTTAATTGCATGTATGTGGAGTGGTGTGGTGCTTGTGTACTTGCCTATGGTGGCCAAGAGGGACTATCAAGTGTTATGTTGCATCACTTTTCCACCTGTTCTTACTTGAGCTGGAGTCTCCTACTGATCCCAGATCTTGAAGGGTTATTTTATTTATTATTATTTTTGCAAACCTGGTGATTCTCTTGTTTCTGCTCCCCATGGGACTGGGTTAGAGATGTGATTGGCCATGCCCAACCATTTATGTAGGTCCTAAGAATCAAACTGGAGCTATCTATTGGGCATCCTCTGGCCCTCATGCTTGCACAGGAAGTGCTCTCAACTGCTGGGCCATCTTTCCAGCCTCTGAATTAGAATCTTATTAGAGGGCTGGTCAGATGACTCAGCTGTTAAAGGTCCTTGCTTACTTATAAGCCTGCCAACCCAAGTTCAATCCTTCTCAGAGCCCACATAAAACGACTCAAAATGGCCCACATGTCTGTTATCCTAATATGTCTACTGCAGTGGGAGGCAGAGCCAGGAGAATCTGGAAGCTTGCAAGCAGCAGTGGCAACAGAGTCCCTGCCTCAAAACTCTGGTGGAAGGAGAGGAAAAACACCCTGAGGTTGTCCTCTCACATGTGGGCTGTGGCACATATACATCCACACATACATACACAAATCAATAATAATAAAAGAGGCTGCAGATCACAGTACTTTAAAAAATCTTATTAGAAAGAACAGCTCTCTTTATATTTATGTTGCTATTTATATTGCTTGCCTTCCCCAGGTCCAGTGAGAGGCATTGACTTCCATAAACAGCAGCCACTGTTTGTCTCTGGAGGAGATGACTATAAGATTAAGGTACGGGGGTCTGTTATGACTTAGTGATAAAGAACAGGAAGATGTGGCAAGGTTTGGGAATTACACTAAAGACTGAAAACAAGACAACTTGTTCACACAGAGCTTATGCTATCAACATTATCCAAGGCATTTATCCAGCAGACATTTCTTTGAATACTTGTTATATATCCAACTTTTCTTTTGTGAGCACCTCAGAAATTAAGTGACTTCTCAAAAGTTTTTATTCTAAATGAAGAGATAAGCATGTACTAGAATAATATTATGTATAGTTTGGTGGATGAGATGCTAGATATTCAAAGTGAAGTAGGAAAGAATAGTCCAGGTACAAATACAGGCATGCCAGCAGATGTGTTTGAGAAACCCCAGCTTATTTTGGAGGCATAAAAAACTTGGAGAGCGGGGCGTGGTGGCGTACGCCTTTAATCCCAGCACTTGGGAGGCAGAGGTAGGAGGATTGCTGTGAGTTCAAGGCCACCCTGAGACTACATAGTGAATTCCAGGTCAGCCTGGACTAGAGCGAGACCCTACCTCGGAAAACCAAAAAAAAAAAAGGAGCTTTAATGGCTGAGCCATCTCTTGAGCCCTGTCACTTCTTTTTATGGGATTTTTAGGGGATCAATTAATAGGACAATAGTTTGGGTGGTGCTCTGTTTGATTGACAGGTTTGAATTATATAATGTTTTCCTCTCCTGTGTGTTGTTCCTTCCCTGTGCATTTGATAGGCATAAGATGGTAAATAGGAATTTTTCCCTAAAAATTCATTTTGAAGAAGCATTTTTACCTTACTGCTTCTGTATCCCAAACAAGTCTAGGGAGGATGGCCCCCTGCTGTTCTGATCCTGCACCTAAGAAGATACTTGAATACATGCTGATCACAAATAATGGTTGCTAAGGGGAAGAAAAAAAATAGTTCATTGTTTGGAGTGGGGTGTGCATGCAGCTTGGTATGCATGGGGGACCCAGGTTTACAACAGGTTGCTAGGTGCATTGTTTAGGAAAAGGATGTGTTTACTGCCCAAACCAAATAGTGTCCCTGGTGGTTAAACTATTCCCTGTGCTTGCCTGCCTTAGGAGAATTGCTTGGGCACAGGAATTTGAGGCCAGCTTGGGCAACCTAGCACAACCCTGACTCAAAAATTACCAAAAAATCAAAATCTCCCCAAAGAAAGAAATAAGTATCTTTCCATAATTTTATCTTAGGCTTTTTCTTCATCTTACCCACCCAGCCCTGCTCCTCTACATTTTAGCTGACCTATGTTTTCATTCTTGATGCTTTTTCCCCTTCAGTCTTAAACAGGTCTTCTTACCAAGCTTTCTACATATTAAGAAATGCCACCCCTCTCCCCCTAAAAAAGTGAAATGAAACTTGTTCATTAAGAAACCTTAGGAGGGGGCTGGGGAAATAGCTCAGAAGTTAAAGATGCTTGCTTGCAAAGTCTGCCACCCCAAGTTCAGTTCTCTGGCCCTGGTTTGGTTTCCCAGTACCTGCGAAAAGCCAGATGCATTTCCTTTGCAGTGACAAGAGGCCCTGGTATGTTTCTCTCCTCCCCCTCAAGTAAATAATTTAACAAATCTCAGCAATTAAAGAAACATGATGAAGGGTTGGGGTGTACCTCAGTTGACTGAGTGCTTGCCAAGCATGCAGGAAGCCCTGGGTTCAGTCTTTAGCACCACATAAAACCATATATGGTGGTATATGCCTGTACATTTCACCATTCAGGAGGTAGAGTTAGGAGGAGGATCAGAAGTCTAAGGTTATCCTTAGCTACCTAGGGAGTTCAAGGCCTGGGTTACCTGAGACCCTTCCTCAAACATAGGCAAACAAATAGAAACCTGATGAGCCTCTCAGAACCCCAAGACCCTTACATTTTGTTTCTTAGCTGGATCTCTATTTTTCAGGTTTGGAATTACAAGCTTCGTCGCTGTCTCTTCACATTGCTTGGGCACTTGGATTATATTCGCACCACATTTTTTCATCATGTAAGTAGCCATTATGACTAGTTATGCAGCATTCATTAGTTTCCCCATAGTAATCTTTTACTTACCTGACTTTCCTTTTTTTTGCCATGTTGGGGATTGAGCCCAGGGTCTTATGCATGCTAGGAAAGTGCTCTAGCACTTAGCTACACCCCAGCAGTAATTTACTTGCTCCCTTAAAAAAATCATGCTCTGATTTACAGATTATGTGGTTAGTATAGCAATTCAAGTATGTGTGGGATGTCGACTTATCTGTTATTTCTGTAAAAGCACTTGAAGTTATTTATACTCAATTTAATTAGGTTTAGTGGGCTCTGTGTGTAAGTCTTTGTTACTCTTAGGAAAATGCAAAGGCTTTATTTCAGGTTTGCTGAGCTACCACACAAGTTTTTAGGCTAATCCCATGTGTAATATATTGTTTGATGGTGTTAGAAGAAGCAAATTAAGCAAATTAAGATGCTGTTTTGGGGTTGGAGAGATGGCTCAGCAATTAAGGCACTTGCCTCAGAGCCTAACCACCAGGGTTCAATTCCCCAGTACCTACGTAGAGCCAGGTGCACAAAGTGGCACATGCATCTGGAATCCATTTGCAGTGGCTGGAGGCCCTTGCATGCCCACTCTCTGTCTCTCTTCTATCTCTCTCTCTGCTTGCAAATAAATAAATTTTTTTTTTAAAAAAAGATACTGGTTTGATGAGCTAGTAAGCATTTTGATTAGTATCAATTGTGCCTCTATTCTAGGATTTTGGGGTCTAGTAGAGCCTGTTCCCTTAGCTAGGCTCAGTGCTGCCAGGTTTCACAGTATGTTTAGAGTTATGTTTACAGATAAGAAACTCCTAATCTCCTAGTCCACTTGTATCCTGTCTTGCTCCCTCTATAAGACAGTGCTATTAGAATAAGTCTGTCTCTAAGAAAATGGTCTCTTGAATTCAATTAGAATATAATGAAATAAGTATTTTATGGCTGGACAAACTTTATTTCCTCAAAAATATATCAAAGTAAAAAATTTGAACCAGGCGTGATGGCGTTCATCTTTAATCCCAGATCTTGGTAGGAGGATTGCCATGAGTTCAAGGCCAGTCTGAGACTACATAGTGAATTCCAGATCAGCCTGGCTAGAGTGAGACCCTACCTTGAAAAAAACAAACTGATTAGATACTTCTCAAAAGAAGTAGAAAATGACAAATAATGTCCAACATCTTTAGCATCAGGGGAAAAAAGAATAGTAACTATGTACTGAGATAATCCATCAGGTGGGTATTGTTTGTCATTACCATAAATGACGTGCTGAAGATCCTTGCCTAAAATAAGTTGCTATCTATCAATTTAAGAAATATATATATGCCTTGTATTTCCTAAGCTCTAAGCTAAACACTGGAGTTATTGCTATGAATAAGAAATTCTTCCCTCTAGCCAGACACAGTGGCATACCCCTCTAATCCTAGTACTCCTAGCACTTGAGGTGGCTACATAGACAGTTCAAGGCCAGCCTGAGTTACATAATGAGATTCTGTCTGAAAAAACAAGGGCTAGGGATATCACTCAGTGATAGAGCGCTGGCCTAGCATGTGTTTAACGTTCAGAACCTTTGTCTGAAATATCTTTCAGGAGTATCCTTGGATTTTGAGTGCCTCAGATGATCAGACCATTCGAGTGTGGAACTGGCAGTCTAGAACCTGTGTCTGGTAAAACAGGAGGCAACAGCCTCAAAAAGAGTTTTAATTCTTCCTAGACTTTATAATAGCTTCTCTTCACAACAGCCATCTCCCTTCCCAAATGGGCTATGCCTGCTGATTAATTACTGGTTACTTTTGTAGAATGTTTTTAAAGATATAAATGTAATAAATCAAGATTTTGTGATTTCTTACTAGGGAGAATAGGTTATGTAGCTAAGCTTTTAGAATAGAGCTTTTAGTTGCTTTTTAATTCTGTTTCCATAAAACCTGACTCAAAGTCCAGATCTAAGTCAGGGTCTACAATGAGTCTTACTTTGTATTTGGGGCTGGAGCATTAATAGAACATTCTATGAAGTGGTAAGGTCCATTTAAAGTAATATCATTTGCGGATACCCTGCTAAAAATTATCAAATAATTGAATTAAAGTAGGAATTACTAGGATTCCATACATTTTCATATTTTAATGTCTTTAATCTGAGAACAGAGGTATATAATCACAGTTTTCCTGAAATTGATAATATTTAAATATTGCAGAATTAGAGACAAAGAGAAAACTTGTTAATACAGGTGACATTGCTTATTGCTAGTTCATTGTTAGGATGGCTTACATTTGGCGCTGTAAAAGCTTGTCTGGATAAACATCTGTGGTATACAAAGAAAGGTATTCAGCATATGAGTCTATTGATTTCTGCATTAAGTTTAATATTGTGGTTTTTTTTTTTCTTCTTTGCAGTGTGTTAACGGGGCACAACCATTATGTCATGTGTGCTCAGTTTCACCCCTCAGAAGACCTGGTTGTATCAGCTAGCCTGGACCAGACTGTTCGAGTTTGGGATATTTCTGGTGAGCTGCCCAAGTTCAGGGGACAATTAAGTCATGTCTGACACAGAACTGCAATTGCTTAAAATAGCAAGGGTTGTTAGTTTAGAGCAACAAAAGTTACAGTGTTCTATTCCCATATAGTAGCATTCTTGTTTTGATGGATCCTCTTATTAGAATATATAGATTTTTCTATGAAAAGTTTTTACTCTAGAACATTTATTAAATTTGAATATGATTTAACCTCAGTTTTTAGTTTTATTCTAGACTTCTGGGGTATTTGATTAAGCTTTTCATTCAAAGAAGAATACATCTTTCACAAAAAGAAAATTTTGAAGTAGATGAATGCAAGGAAACATGACTCCTGAATACTGGTGGATTATTTAAGAATAGGAAAATCCTATTAGAATTCTTCTAGTGGGAGGAGGGTGGTAACTTTTATATCCAGAACATCTTTTACTAAGCAGACTTGTAAGACCTTGTAGAGTTTGGATGATTAGGCTAATTCCTCCCATCAAGGTTTATAAATCGTAATTTTGACATAAGGATAGAGATCTAAGATGCTAACCAGAGAGAGGACTGTAATTACGATGTAGATGAAGCTTTGTGTTGGAACAGGAAAATGAGACTAAATGCTGTGGTTCTCTGTCCACTTCCATTCACATAGGACTTAATGAATTACCTTTATGTACTCTGAAAGTCAGTATCAGAACTACAACATAAACCACAAAGTTCCAGAAGAGGAAGGAAGGCTCTTTGCAGGTCTTTGTTTGGTTCTTCATGGTAATAAAGTAGTTGGCCTTGTGCACTGTGCAGCTAAGGCAATAACTAGACCAACTTCTCTGTGCCATGGGAGACAAGGAAAATTTGGTATTTGCTGTTCTTAAGCCATTAACATCAAATCACAAATATGGACTCATAGATACACTATTTGGAATGTTGTGTTAGCAGTTATAATTTGTGCAGTATAGAAATAAGCCAAGAGACCCAGGTGTGGTGTCATACACCTGTAATCTTAGCCCTTAGGATAGAGGCTAAAGAATCAGGAGTTGAAGGTTACTTTTGTCTACATAGTGAGTTTGAGGCCAGCCTGAGTTACATGAGATCCCATCTTAAAAAATCGAAACTAAAGGAAAAAGATAAGCTAAGAAATGGGCGATTGGAGAGTAGAATCACTACACCCTCCTATCTTCAGTTTGTAAAGGCTTAGAATTTCAGGGCAGTGGTGTAAGATTGGATTGGAGGTAGGGTAGGCGACCGTGCTCCTCCTCTAGGACTTGGCCATTGCAGTTTTTTGTCAGACTGACTAGCTTTTTGAAGTACACCCAGATGTGACCAGCCATGCCAACAGGAGGAGCTAGGTACAGGCACTAATAAGCCTGTACCTTCTCCTTGTTGCCAGTATCAGGGCACTAACTCACTCTTCCAGTAACCTAGCTGTGGCTTTCCGTAGGTTTTCACCATGCACACATTCAAAGCACTCTCACTCAGGATATAGGAGCCTGATGAGGTTGGATCTGAGCTTGTGCTGTTCCAACTGTTGGGAGTTATATAGAACAGCCTTTTCCAACCTGAATTCTGTGGGACAGTCAAGTGCTATATAGAAAGTAACTTGAAGTGGCTATTTTCTCAGTTCTTCCAGAAATTGTGTACAGCTAGTGCCATCCTAGATCAGAGTTCATTATTTCAAACCTAAAGTAATGCTTCTGATTCACAGAACACTAGGTTGAGATGGCCCATTTATTGCTCCACTCTGAAAGTGCCGTTTGTGCCACTGATGTTAACATTTGTTCCCTGGAATCTAGCTCAAGCAATTTGGGAAATAAAGTTTAAAAACTTAAATAATTGAAACAGAAAAACTATTTGGGAGAAGTCAGGTGGTTAGATTAACATTGGTGATCATGAAATGCCTAAGGCAAGAAATACTTTTCTTTACCTTTTGCAGCAGAAAGCATGAGTCAAAATAAAGGGCCCTAAATCGGAGGGGAGAGGGAGAGAGTATGACTTTATTGGGGTTTATACTTGCTCTTGAATGTGTGAATCACACGATCACTATGAAATTGCCATTACTGTGAGTTACATGGATGGTGGTAAACATTTTGTGCTGACTTCCTTTACTAATGTTAATGCTCACTTTACCATTTCTAAGTGTTTTTCTCTACTAAATTCTTTTGACTTCAAGAAATCTCTTAACAGAGAGGAAGGAGAGGCTTTAATATTTAACCCGTGGAAGGAGCCAAAAGAGTTAGACTTTGCACTTACTCTTTTCTTTCATAAAAATCAGCATATTCTTTTCAGCCAGGAGGCTTTATTGCCTTAAAGTCTGATTACAAGAAGGGAACTTAGCTTTCACATCCATTCCCAAGAGGGAGAAGTTAGTTCTGAATGTGAAAATGAATGCCCCCTAGTTAGAGGACTGGACAGAATTTCGATTCTGATTCTTCTGATTATCACTTTTTGAAAGGAACACTTTCTAAGTTAGTAGGAACGCACCAATTGAATGTAGATTTATTGTTTTGAGACAGGATCTCTTTCTAGCTCAGGCTGACCTGGCTGGCTTTGAACTCACAGCAGTTCTACCCTCAGCCTCCTGGGTGCTGGTTTTAAAGGCTTAAGCCACAATACCTGGCTGGAGAATGTAATAATGTTTAAAGGAGAAGCTGCCTTTTCATATGCTTCTTTCATGTGGATAGAATCCCCAGAGCTTAGTATAACCTGAATCTCATTATTCTGGCAAAAACTCTTTGTTTAAAAGAGAATATATTTATAACCTAGCTGTATAAGATAAGTTACTTTTTTAGCTTGAGCTTCTGAGTAAGTTGATAGTTAATTCTTTTAATGTACTTACACCTTTGCATGTCAAGTCTATGTAATTCAGGCTCACTCTTTGAAATGACCACTAAAACAATATTAATAAGCTGCCAAATCCTGTCCTCAACCCTCAGTCTTGATGCTTCCCCTGGTTCCCACTGGGAGGCATGAATAAACTGGTCCATTCTGAGAGTGTATTCTTCTCCCTCTGGATTTGGGTAGCTGCTGTAGAAATTTTCCATCTGTCGTTCAGTCCTAGTCAGTGGTTTGTTGAAGGCTCAGATATTTCTTCTCTAAGTATCTTTTCACTGCCTGTCACTATTCATCTGTTTCGCCCTTCCCCTTTTCCTGGATCATTACCGGCAAGTGCAACAAAGGCTTTCATTCTGTCATACAGCTTTCCTTTTAATGTGTTTGTTGAAGCTTATTGGAGATGAAGTTCCTCACATCTGTCTGTCTTTGTATCTTTCTTTGAATCTGTTTCATGCATCAGACTCATTAGAAAAAGTTGACAGATCCTATTTCAGAGACAAGAGAAATAAGTGAAAGGAAGTATCCTTGTAATAATGTAATTATGAAGTCTAGGGAGACTATATATGGTATCAGCTTTGTCTTTATACCTGTTGGCTAAATACTCCTCATAGACAGGGACAATTGTAAATCAAGGCCATTTATACTTTCTTCTCCAAGGCTGGTGTTTAGGTACGCTATGGGAGAAGAAATGTAGTATCACTTTAAAATGATGAGTAAAAATACAATCACTTTCTTATTTCCCTACAGATGCCAAATTTTAGGCTTGAAGCTACTTTGGTCTTATTTTCCCTCTGTTATAAAATTTCTTTTTAAAATTTTTTTATAAGTGTTAATGTCATCTTTCACTTTTCCCCCTAATTCAAAAGATAGGATTTTAGTCCCAATTCTGTTTTATGTATAAACTGGAATGATTATACATATTTACCTATCTTTAAGAGTTGTTATCAAAATCAAATCATGTAATATGGGCTGGAGATGGCTCAGCAGTTAAGGGTGCTTGCTTGCCAAGTCCTGATGCTCCAAGTTTGATTCCTCAGTACTTACGTAAAAACGAATGCACAGAGTGGCACATATGCAGCTGGAGTTAGTTGCAGTGGCAAGAGGCCCTGGCTAGCCAATTTCTCTTTCTTTCTCATTAGTAAATAAAATAATTTTAAAATATCATGTAATGTATGATACTTTGGAAACCAGAGTGCTATGTAAGATAGTAATCTTGTTACTATAATTTGGTTCTATTACCAGGTAGTTTTAAAAAACAAAACAAAAAACAGGAAAAGGAAACAGGTCTTACTCTCTGTAACTATGCACTATGTAGCCCAGGCTGAACTCAAGGCAATCCTGCTGCCTTAGCCAACTGAGTGCTTGTATTACAGGTATGAGCCACCATACCTGACTTCAAGTATTCAGCATGTTTGTTTGTTTGTTTGTTTGTTTGTTTGTTTGTTTGTTTGGGGGGAGTTGCATTATGAAGCTGGGTTGCACTCTAGCCCAGGCTGACCTAGAACTCAGTCCAGATAAAGCTCTCATCTTACAGAGTTTGCACTTGTTCTAAAATGGCAGCCCAGGCTGGCCTCAAACTCATAGTGATTAAATCAGTACTGGGATTAATGTGAGTCTTCACGAATAAGACATTTCTTATCCTGGTACCTATTGCCTATTATTGTAAAAGGATGGATTAAATCCTCCATGTGAAACCAGCCTACAGAGGTTTTATTGGCAAGATACATGGCAAGATACATACATTCAAATTTATCAACAGCCTTTTATGCAAAACATGAAAGAATATGTCTTTTGCTAGTATATTGATACATATTTCTCATAGTAGTTGTTATAGTTCTTCCAAACCAGATAGCTATCTTGCTCTCAATAGGTCCAGTTTCTGTAACTTGTTTGGAACTTCCCTATAAATTGCCTCAAAGCTTCCAGTTTGAGAAACAGCAAACTATGATATCTCTCTCTCTCTCTCTCTCTCTCTCTCTCTCTCTCTCTCTCTCTCTCTCTCTTTAAAACTTCTTTGAGATGGTGGAAAAAAGTTCTTATAGATTTCATGAAGTAACATGAACACATTGAATGTTTTCTTTTCTTTTTTTTTTTTTTTTTTTTTTTTCGAAGTAGGGTCTCACTCTAGCCCAGGCTGACCTGGAATTCACTATGTAGTCTCAGGGTGGCCTCGAACTCATGGCGATCCTCCTACCTCTGCCTCCCGAATGCTGGGATTAAAGGCATGCGTCACCACGCCCGGCTGAATGTTTTCTTTTTAAGACTACATTTCGAGAACATTTAAGAATGGAAAGTGGGCATTATCTGAAGTTGGTGAGGTTGTGTCAGAAGCTTAGGCGGATAGCTCTCAGAAGTGAGTCTGTTAAGTGTTGAGGAAGAAGATAGTGAGGAGTAGGTGGGTGCTGTTGAGTATCTTTTCTTCAGTCCTAAATTTCCGTTCCCCTTCTTCATTTCATTTGATGGGAGTCTTATCAGTATGCCTTTCTGTGCTCCTGCTGTTGTGCTCTTCTTGATAACATGATACTGCATCTTTCATCCCACTCCTAAATCCTGCAAAGGTCTGAGGAAAAAAAATTTGTCCCCTGGTGCGGTGGAGTCAGATGTGAGAGGAATCACTGGGGTTGATCTGTTCGGAACAACGGATGCAGTGGTGAAGCATGTACTAGAGGTATTTATCTCTATAGCTATTGGTGGGCATGGGCTGTCCTCTAAAAGAAAGCTTCAATATATGCTGTTCATTTCTTTTACTCTTTCAGCAAATATTTGGCACTATTTGAGGTTTAAAGAATAGAATTGTGAATAAGCCAACAGAGAAATGAAAATTAGGGGACTGGGGAGATGGTTCAGAGGTTAAGGCACTTGCTTACAAAGCATGCAGCCCAGGTTCAGTTTCCCAATAACCACATAAACCAGATGCACAAAGTGGCACATGCATCTAGAGTTCATTTGCAGTGGCAGGAGGCCCTGATGTGTCCATACTATTATCTCTTCACCTCCACACACACTCTTTCCCCAAAAAACAAAAGAAAGAAAATTACATGTCACCTTAAGGAGAATTATGTCATTAATATAGAGAAAGGAAGAAAGCTATATAGGCTTCATTGCTATCTCAAAGTAGAGACTGTTTCAAGCCTTTTGGAAGGAGGTGACCTAAAGAAATTTAATGAAAGTTACTGAAAACAACCTTGTATAAGTAACTGGTTAGAAAATAGAAAAGTAAAAAAAAAAAAAAGAAAATAGAAAAGTATAAGGAATAGAAGGCAGTTTTTATAAAATTAAAAAAAAAACTAATCTAATTCTATCAGCTATGAACTGAAGTATATATTATTAACTTCATATTACATGTGAAAATATTGAAACTTGAAGAAAGCAGATAGCCAAAGTCCTCATGTATCTAGTAAATGGAAAGACGAATTCTTTATTGGGAACTTTAAGCTATGACCATGAATTGACAACCTCTATAACATACACACAGTGTACTTGGATCATGACCCCCTCCTACCACCCTCCTTTTACTCCCTCCACTAACCCCCCTCTTATTTTCAACTAGTTATGGCGTCTTAAAATTAGTGATTCCTTTTTTTAAAAAGTTGATACATTTGCACTTGTGTGTATACGTTCCAGGGTCTCTTGCCACTGCAAATGAATGCTAGATGCTTGCACCACTTTTTTTTTTTTTTTTTTTGGCATCAGCTTTATGTGGGTACTAGGGAATTGAACCAGGCCAACAAGCTTTTAAAGCAAGTGCCTTTGACGACTGTTGAGCCATGTCCCAGGCCCAAAGTCAGATACTCGTAAATTCTTTGGTCTTCCTACTTTTGAAATTTGCTAAGAATTCCAAAGAGTTTTTGTTTACATAAATTATGTATCAGTTTTAACCATAGTTGAAATTAAAACAGAAAGGTTTCTTTGTTTGCTTGCTTGTTTTGGTGCTGAGAATTGAACACAGGGCCTTGCACATGGTCCACCACTGAGCTACACCCAGCTTAAAACTAAAACCTTTGTATAACATACTATGTCAGCATACATTTCATTGGCCACCAGAGCAATGTTGTCATCACCCACTGTGGAAAACACCACTGGTAAATTATGAGGCAATAAGAATGAAAAGGCAAGCAAAATGGTAATTGGATTATGAACATAGGTTTTATTTATTTATTTGCAAGCAGAGAGTGACTCCAGATGCATGCATCACTTTGTACGTCTGGTTTACCTGGGCCCTGGGGAATCGTAATGACCCAGGTAGTTAGGCTTTGCAGGCAAGTGCCTTAACCACTGAGCAATCTCTCCCGCTTTGAAAATAGTTTTGATCTTAAAGTATTTCTGAAAGGATTTTAGGGATTCTCTAAGGAATTTCAGACCATATTTTGAGAATTTCTGCATTAATTTATAAAATAGAACTTTATACTTGAGATTTTTATAATTAGAGATATAAATAATATACAAGCAAAAAGGAAGGCAGAGTATATTACATGCAATTGAAGCTGAATTTTGTAACAACCATTTGGAGATTTCCATGAAAATTTGAAGTAATATTGAATCAATTGGTGTGGCAGTTCTAGTGTTTAAACCTTACAGTGAGCAGGTATGATGGCTTTTTCTATCATCCCAGGAGCTGAGGCAGAAAGATCTCAAGATTGAGTCTGGGATGAGCTATATTGTAAGACTCTGTCTCAGAAAACAATAATAGCAACAAAAACAACTTTACAGTGGCATAGTTCCTTGAATCATTTGTACTTAAAGTGTAACTCAGAGGGTTGGGGTGTACTTCAGTGATGGAGGGAGTGTTTATCTAGCATAAGAAAGGCCATGAGTTTGAAAGGAAAAAAATCAGAGATATCTTTTGTTGTAACCACCAGCATGGTTCATTGATTTGCTTTGGATAATGTTTATAAAGCTGTTTTAGAACTTTTCTTTTCCTTTTTTTTCAACAGGGTCATGATCGTGGAGTAAACTGGGCTGCTTTTCACCCCACTATGCCTCTTATTGTATCTGGGGCAGATGACCGGCAAGTGAAGATCTGGCGCATGAATGGTGAGTAAGTCAGTAACAGTATTGCCCTGTATAAGAAATTGACTGCTGGCCAGCAAGGTGAAATTGCCAGTTCTTCTGGACTTTGACCTATTTTCCTGCCTTGGGTAATTATTTTCTGTTAATTCTAGGTATGTAGACATTGCCTTCCTGCACCCCTCTCATGGTAGTGTCCTGATTTTTTGAGGGACATGAACATTCATAAGAGTAAGAATTCATCCACTCATTTGACAAATATCAAGTGCTTGCTGCATACTAGACATTGGCCAGGGCTCTATACATAATGGTGATTTAAACAGGTAAAGCTCTCATCTTATGGAATTTGAACTTGTTCTATAATGGCAGCTAGTGACAAATGCTATCAGAATAAATAAAACAGGGTAAATGTATAAAGAAAGATGCAATAGAGATATTATAAACAATAGGAGAATCAGAATAGAAGAACAGAGACATATTGAAAGCTTAACAGACTTGGAACAGAGGTGGCATGTGCTAATAGTCCCAGGTACTCAGCATGCTGAGGCAGGAAGATTGTTTGAGACATAGGAATTCAAGGCCAGCTTGAGCAACACAGAAAGATCTCATCTCAAAAACAAACAGGGAAAACTATAATTTATATATTTGTGTGTGAGAGAGAGAGAGAGAGAGAGTGTGTGTGTGTGTGTGTGTGTGTGTGTGTGTGTGTGTGTGTGTGTGTGTGTAACTGGTGCTGAAGAGATGGCTCAGTATATAAAAGTACTTCCTTTGCAATCATGAGGGCCTGAGACCTCTTGATTTCAATTCACCAGCACCTAAACACTGTCCTCCACATGTGCACAGGCCTCTGCACACACAAATACTATACATGAAAAAAGAACACAATATAAAACAAACATTAAGAGACTTAAATGAAGAAAAATGCCCCATTAAAAAGAAGTTGTTAATTTTTGGAGTAGCACTTAATACTTGATCAAAAGGATGTCATCTGCCGGGCATGGTGGCATACACCTTTAATTCCAGCATGTTGGAGGAAGAGGTAGGAGGATTTCTTTGAGTTCAAGGCCAGACTGGGCTATATGAGAATTGTCTCAAAAAGAGGATGTCAGGTTTACAGATCATGAAGTGATAGTAGTGAGGTGTGATGATCTAATTCCTTTTATTCCTCAGAATCAAAGGCATGGGAGGTTGACACCTGCCGGGGTCATTACAACAATGTGTCCTGTGCTGTCTTTCACCCTCGTCAAGAATTGATTCTCAGCAATTCTGAGGATAAGAGTATTCGAGTCTGGGATATGTCTAAGCGGTAAGGGAATTATCCATGCTCTTTGTTTTACTCTGTGTTTCTGAAAGTTAGAAGCCATTTGTGGTGGTGCACACCTGTAATCCTATCATCTGAGAGCTGGAAGTATGTTGTAGTCAGCTTTCTCATTTTGGGCACAAAAAACCCAACCAAAAGGCAGTTTGGGAGGAAAGGGTTTATTTTAGTTTACAGACTCTAGGGTCTTCATGATGGCAGAGAAAACGATGGCATGAGCAGAGGCTGGACATCACTTTCTGGCCAACATCAGGTGGAAAACCAAAACAGGAGATTGTGCTGAACACCGGCAAGGGGAAGCTGGCTGTAATACTTTTCGTTCCAATTTTAGTATATGTGCTGCCGAAGCGAGCACTAGCTGTAATACTTTTAAGCCCAATACCAACAACACATCTCCAACAAGATTCTAATTCCCTGGTTGCCATCAGCTGGGGACCAAGCATTCAGAACACATAAGTTTATGGGGGAACACCTGAATCAAACCACCACAAGGTAGGATCATGAGTTCAATGCCATCCTAAGCTGTGTGGGACCCTGTCTCAAAAATCCAAAACTAAGCCGGGCGTGGTAGCACACGTCTTTAATCCCAGCACTCGGGAGGCAGAGGTAGGAGGATTGCTATGAATTTGAGCCCACCCTGAGGCTACATAATGAATTCCAGGTCAGCCTGGGCTAGAGCAAGACCCTACCTCGAAAAATCAAAAAAAAAAATAAAGAAAAACAGAAATTGAGATTAGAATTCTTGTTTTGTTTCTCTTTTTTTTTTTTTTTTGGTTTTTCGAGGTAGGGTCTCACTCTAGCCCAGGCTGACCTGGAATTCACTATGTAGTCTCAGGGTGGCCTTGAACTCATGGTGATCCTCCTACCTCTGCCTCCCTAGTGCTGGGATTAAAGGCGTGCACCACCACGCCCGGCCTTGTTTTGTTTCTCATCTTCAGCATGAACAAAAATCAGTCTTATATTATGGAAACTTGATGGGGTATAACGCCATAATAGAGTGCTTGCCTAGCATGCATGAGGTTCTAGATCTAATCCCTACTACCACAAACTAGCCAAAAACTAGCCTTGAAGAGATCTAGAGAAAGCCAGTATTTATTAATTTTCTGTCACAAATGTCTACATATATATACTTTTTCTTTTCTAAAAATGTTAAATATATTATTTTCCTTCTCCTAATTCTTTAGTTAAGGAAGTAAGAAATATGGAATGAACATATAGCAGGAAACTGTAATAAATAGGGCAAGATTGGCATGTCAATAGTAGTAGTATCGGTTTGACGGTTTCTCTTTTTGTTTCTAGGTAGAATGTATCAACACATGTAATTTCACTTAGGTATTTACAGCCCCGAGTTTAGTTTTTGAACCAGCTATGGCTTATCATTCTTTTTTTTTTTTTTTTTTTTGGTATATGGTGGGCTGAAGATTCCTAAATAATGCTTTTCTTTGTGCGCTTTTTGCTTTCCAGGACTGGAGTACAGACCTTCCGCAGGGACCATGATCGTTTCTGGGTCCTAGCTGCCCATCCCAACCTTAACCTCTTTGCAGCAGGTAAGAGCCATTTCCTCTCCTCCCTGTCTGCTTTAGTTAAACGTTTATATGATTTGAAAGTGATTCTTCATTAGCTTTGTCTCCAGGAAATTCATAATAGAATGACAAAGAGAAGCAAAATTTTCAGAGCCACCTAAGTGAAGCTTTTCTCTACACACACACACACACACACACACACACACACACACACACACACACACGCTGGTTTTAAAGCAGTGCCTTAATGGTGCTTTGTAATCAAGGGAGAAAGATTATAAATGAGAAATATATGCAATGAAGTGTGAAAATTGCTTTTAAGAAAATTTAAGCAAAAGTAAGATGAAGTGGGACAAGTGTATGAGCTACATTATTTTGAGTGTTCAGAGAGGTGAAAATCAGTGAAAAAGCGGGAACATCACAACAAAGAGCTTGGCATGGAAAGGAAGAGAAGTGCTTAGTATGTTAGGGGAACATCAGAGAGGTCAGTAGAATAAGTATAATGAATAAGACAGTAATAAGAAGTAAGACCACGGGCTGAAGAGAGGGAAAGGAAGAAAGGAATGAAGGGGGAAAGAAAAGAAAAAGGGAAAAGCCATTGGCTTCAATAAATGGTACTGGAGAAACTGGATGTCCATATGCAGAATGAAACTAGATCCTTATCTCACCATGCACAAAAATTCAAATGAATCCCAAGACCTTGATGGGAGCCCTGAAGCTTTGAAACTACAGAGGAAAAAATGGGGAAAACTTTTCAAGATACAGAAATGGTTAAGACCTTTCTGAATAGGACACCAGCTGCTCAGGAAATAAGGCCAAAATTCAATAAGAGGGACCTCATAAAATTGAAGTTTCTATACAGCAAAGGAAACAGTTAACCAAGTGAAGAGACAACCTAACCTCTGTGATGGGAGAAAATCTTTGCCAGCTATACATCTGACAGATATTACAAAGAACAGCAAATATGGAGGAGGTGTGAGACTATTGGTATTACTGTAAACTGGTGCAGCCTATATGGAAAAAACAGTATGGAAGTTTCTCAGAAAGCTAAGACTGGATGTATTGGCACATGTCTTTAATCCTAGCACTCAGTACACTGAGATAGAAAAATCACAGTGAGTTCAACACCAGCCTGGGCTATAGTGACCTTGCCTCAAAAAAAAAAAAAAAAAAAAGTGGTGGTGCACACCAGCACTTGGGAGGCAGAGAGGTAGGAGGATCACTGTGAGTTCAAGGCCAGCCTGTAACTATATACTACCATATGACCCAGCCACACCACTCCTGGGCATATTTCCCAATGACTCCACCCTACTACAGAGGTACTTGTTCATCAGTGTTTATTGCTGCTCTCTTCACAGTAGCAAGGAAATGGAATTAGCTAGATGTAAGTCTTCTGAGGAATGAATAATGATAGTATAGTATATGTATACAATGGAATTTGATTTGGCCATAAAGAAAAATGAAATTTGCTGGAAAATATTATATTAAGTGAGATCACTCAGGTACAGAAAGATAAACTGTGTATTGTCCCTCATATGTGGATCCCAGCTTAGAACCTTTCTACATGTATGCTCTTGTGTGTGAGAGAGAATTTGTAGATGCCAGGGAACTTGAAGGGGACCCATGAGAGGGGTGAAAATGAAGCTTCAAGGGACATGGCTAGTGAAGGTAGAAGATTTTAAGTGATATTAAAGTCAAAATGGGAATGCCATGGATGGGAGGATGAAAGCAGGATTAGGAACAGGATGCTGGGGCAGAGGAGGGAAAGGGTTAAACAAAACCAAGTACATGGATCAAATAATAAAAAGAGCTGAATGGTGAGTTACAGCCATTGGCTCTGAGCATGAAAATAACACTTGTTTATATGTGGAGAGCACTGTAGGGTACAAGAATAAAAAAGCTTTCTGAGGGATAGATGATTCTCAGAGGGAAAGTACAAAACTTTTTGTTTGCTTTTGTTTTTTTGAGGCAGTCTTACTCTAACCCAGTCTGATCTGAAATTCTGTAGCTCCTAGATGGCCTTGAATTTACAGTGATTCTCCTTCCTCAGCCTCCTGAGTACTGGGATTAAAGGCAGCTGCCATCATAGCCAGCAAAACAGGTCTTAAAATTAACATTCGTTTCTTAAGACAATCATTCTTAGCCTCTTGCTTGCTAGGGACTGGGAAAGGTTGAAAATTAGTATAATTTTTGCCTTTAAACAGCATGTCAGGTGTTGGAGGTGAGACTTAAATGTTAAGTGCCACAATGGAGGTTTATGCAAAGTGTTAGGGGTATGGAAGAATGTGTTTAAATGTGGCATTGTGATACAGCATTTCAACAGGATTCACAAGGCTGGAGATACATAGCTCAGTGGTAAAGTGCTTTCCTAGCATGTGCAAGGCCCTGGGTTGGAGGCCCAGTGCCACCAACAAAAGAAGATTTATAGAAGGAAAATTTACAGAAAATTATTTTTTAAAGGCTCTAAGCATTGTGAGTACTTAGGGATGTATTTAGATGTTATATTATTGTTTTCTATTGCTGTAACAAAATTCTTCCCACTGGCCACTTGATAAAGAGAAGTGTTTTGCCCACCATTTGAAAATCTAAAATCCTCTGGTGAGGGTCCCTTGGGTTGGGTCACAACATGATACATGGTGGAAGTGTGTGAGAAGGAGAGATTATGTGACTGGACAGGAATATAGAGAAGATTCAGGGACCAGTCTTACTCTTTGGTTGGTTGGTTTTATTTGCATGTGTGCCAGGAGAAGAGAGTATGGGCATGTCAGAGCCTCTTGCAACGGTAAAAGAACTCCAGGCACATGCAAAACTTAATGCATCTGGGTTTACATGGGTATTGGGGGATCGAATTTGGGCCATCTGCCTTTGCAAGCAAGCGCCTTTAACTGCTGAGCTGTTTGCCTGGCCCCCAGTCTTACTCTTTGTATAGCAGCATTCTTTTCGGGAAGCCAACCAGTGTCCTGAGAGAACTACATTGACACTGAGGACATACTTCTAATGACCTAATCACATTCCACTAAGCCTCAGCCTAAAGTTTCACCTCTCAATGTGAAACACACCAAGCCCACAGATAGGAGCCCTTGAGGGACAAGCCATACCCAAATCATAGCAGGCATCTTACCTTTTCTTATAATACATACATGATCCTCATCTTGCAGATCTGTGCTTTCTGTTCCTTAGGACATGATGGTGGCATGATTGTGTTTAAGCTGGAACGGGAGCGGCCAGCCTATGCTGTCCATGGCAACATGCTGCATTATGTAAAGGACAGATTCTTACGTCAGCTGGATTTCAACAGCTCCAAGGATGTGGCTGTGATGCAGTTGCGGAGGTAAATCTCACTTGTTGCTTCTTTCCAAACCCTTTCGTCTAACATCACGATGCCTGGCCTACATGTAGACAGGACTCTGCTAACTAGCCTTTTGGATCTCCTCATCTGTGTTCTCTGTAGAATAAGCCTCCTCACTTCATACCTTCATGAAGACAGTGGAAGTTCTCTATGAGTGCTAATGACCCTATAGGGAAGAAGTTATACCTATGACATCTGCAAAGTCCTTTGTAAACCACAGGAAGTTTCTTGATAGAGAATAGTCTAATTTGGTAATAGACCTTTGTCATTTATGCCTTGAGGAAACACATGGTAGATTGGAGTGGAAGATCTAAATGATTATAATACAGAATGATAAGAAAATAGAAATGAAGAAGGTTTGTAGAGGAGTTACCATTTAACATAGTTCTTCCTTTCAGCAAAATCACACAACTCTACACAAGAATATATATCTCCAGAAACTGTTAACTTTGTAGCTATGATAACCTCTGGGATGCCTGGCAAAAGAACAGTCCTTTTGGAAAGCCAGCTGCATCAGCATGCTGAAACATTCATGGTGGCAAACATTGGCATGCAGGTTTGATAGTCACCCTCCAGCATCGCGACAATAAAAAGATGGGTTTATGTGAACAATCCCAGTGATGAGGACATTATATCCTGTCACTGTGTGCTGTCCACTGCAGTTATGTGTAGGAATTTGTACCCAAGCAGAACCAATCCCACTTATTCCAGGAAGTGCCATTCCTGCCTTCTGTTGACTAAATTTTAATCTGTTTTCAAGGTAGGATCTTACTCTAGTTCAAGCTGACCTCAAACTCATGGAGATCCTCATACTTCTGTCTTCCAGAAACTGGGATTAAAGTGTGCACCACCACGTCTGGCTGTTTTTAAAGTTTTGTGTGTATGTTTGTGCAGGTACATGTGCACATGTGTGTGTACATGTGGAGGCCAGAAGACAACCTTGGCTGTTGTCCCTCAGACACTATCCACTTTTTTTTGTTTGTTTGTTTTTGTTTTTGTTTTTTTGAGACAAGGTCTTGTCAGTTAGGGGCTGGCCTACAAGCCCCAGGGATCCAATTTGTCTCCTTCTCCCCAGCTCTAGGATTACAGACATGTGCCACCATGCCTAGGTTTCTTTTTCTTTCTTTCTTTCTTTTTTTTTTTTTTTTTTTTTTTTTTTTTTTTTTTTTTTTTTTTTTTTTTTTTTTTTTTTTTTGGTTTTTCAAGGTAGGGTCTCACTCTAGCCCAGGCTGACCTGGAATTCACTATGTAGTCTCAGGGTGGCCTCAAACTCATAGTGATCCTCCTACCTCTGCCTCCCGAGTGCTGGGATTAAAGGCGTGCGCCACCACGCCCGGCTTTCTTTTTTCTTTCTTTTTTTTTTTTTTAATGAGTTCTGGGGATCAAACTCAGGTCCCCATGCTTAGAAGGCAAGCACTTTACTTACCAAATTACCACTTCAGCCCTGCTGAATAATTTCACTTGGAAAGAGAAAAGAATACAGTATTTTTATTCCTGATTATAAAAGTTATGTGTATATGTGTAAAGATTGGACATGTAGAAGTAGAAGGTATAATTTCTTCCTTTTTCTTCTCTCTCTCCCTCTTTTAGTGGTTCCAAGTTTCCAGTATTCAACATGTCATACAATCCAGCAGAAAATGCAGTCCTACTGTGCACAGTAAGTAACCTAGGCTCTCCTCATTTTTCATAAGTATTTTAAAAGTCCTTTAGAGGACCTTTAGTGGCTTCCTAGAAACTTCATTTATTTATTTATTTATTTATTTATTTATTTATTTATTTATTTATTTATTTACAAGAGTGAAACAGTGAACACTCAGAGGCTTAAACTATGCAGGCTTTGGTTTCATCAACCCTGTAAAGGTTTGTGATCTTAGATGTTTCATAAAAGCTAGCAGCATTCAAACTTACTTATTTGTTTGAGAGAGACAAAAAGAATGAGGCAGAGAGAGAGGAGAGAGAGAGAGAGAGTGTTTGAGTATGGGTACACCAGGGTCTCCTATCATTGCAAATGAACTCCAGATGCATACACTACTTTGTTCATCTGGCTTTATGTTGCTATTGGGAATTAAACTCCAATCATCAGGCTTTGCAAGCAAGCACCTTTAACCACTGTGCCATCTCCAGCCTTCAAGTTGACTTTCCAATTGACAAGTATTTTCATATAGGACTCCACATTATCAGATTCATTGTCTTTGTGAAATAAAGAGCAATCTTGGTTTTCATTCAGATAATATACTCATCTCTTAAGGATAAAGTAAATAGTGGCATGGGGCTGAGTTGTTTGACTAAGTCCTGTAATTGTTAGTTGTGGAAATACTCAAATACTCTCTTGGTGAAGGGTTACAGAAGTGTACGTTCACATGGTTGTCTGTGAAGTGGAACTGTTTTCTCTGTCCATAAACCAGTGTCTTGGTGCCTCTCACTGACATTTTAATTTCCCTATTTCTTCTACAGAGAGCAAGTAACTTAGAGAATAGTACCTATGATCTGTATACCATTCCCAAGGACGCCGACTCCCAGAATCCTGATGGTAGGTGCTCTCTTTGTGCACGTACTTCACTCTGCTTCCAGCTCTCCTCACCCACATCATCACTTCTTTTCAACTTTTCCACATTCTGTCCCCAGGCCATGGCTCCATCACTCATGTCTGTTGGCAGGTGCTACTGACAGTTGCACCAGAGGCAACCATGCTGTGAAATATTCATGTTCTGCCTCCATTTTATTACCCCAGCTAGATATATATATTTTATAATTTGGTTATTAGAAACTCTCCATTTTCTCTTTCAGCACAGCATGTTCTCCTAGTTATTGTCAGCTGATATGCCTTTCACCCTGGTAGTTTCATTTATTTAAAACTGTGGCTCCAGTCTTGCAATGTCTCAGCCTGGGACTGGGGATTTATGCTCTCCTATCCACATCCAGATCCGATTTGCTTCTTTTTGCATGTCAAAATGATGAGGCTGCTAACAGCCTCATGCCCCACCTGGGATCCCAGGATCCAGCTGAGACTCCTGCCTGCCTCTTTCCTCACCACCATCCCTTGTTGATGTCCTTACTATTAGAATCTACTGACAGAACATTCTCAGGATGGATTGGCCTCTCTTTATGTTCCTTTCACGTCTTCCAGTAGGTTTGTAGACATGACCAGGCCATGTCAGAGGTTAACTGTGTCCTTTTTTGTGAGTGCTACCTGGTCATTGTTATTAATCCATATTCTCTCTCTGTGTGTCTCTCTCTGTGTGTCTCTCTCTGTGTCTCTCTCTCTCTTTCTCTCTCTCTCTCTCTCTCTCTGTCTCTCTCTCTCTCTTTCTCTCTCTCTCTCTCTCTGTCCCTCTTCCCCCCCCCTCTTGAGATAGGGTCTCCCTACATAGCCTGGAACTTATGATTCTCCTGTCTTAGACTCTTGAGTGCTAGAATTACATCATGCCCAACTCAATTCACTCTCTTAAATATGCCCATAGGAATATAATAAGAGAAAACCTATATATATTTGATATCTATACATCAAAGTCTCATTTATAAATTAATCAATTGAAGGTATTTCTGATTAAATCTTGTGACTTGATCCCTCCCAACCCACTCTCTTATTTTTTTTGTTTTATTTCTGATCCCCCCCCCAAATTATCAATAATTAGCAGACTTGTTTTTGCTTTGGTGCACACCTTTAATCCCAGCACTTGTGAGGGGCAAGAGGTAGGAGGATTGCAGTGAGTTGAGGCCAGCCTGGAACTACAGAGTGAATTCCAGGTCAGCCTGGACTAGAGACCCTACCTTGAAAAATATTTTTAAGTAAAAAACTAAAATGGTTTCATTTTATTATATTGATGTTACCCATCCTCTGAGGGGGATAGTAATTAGTAAAAGTATGGTCCCAGCCAGGATGGCCAACAGAGAGAGAAAGCAGAAGCTGGTGTAGTGTGGTTCCCTGGTCCCTGACTATGCCAGTGACAAAGCAAGTACAAAGCAAGGCTGGCCAGTATGCTCCGGTCAGTTTTCTGCTGGTACAACAGATAAGAATATTCCCGGGCATCCTTACAAGTTCCTCACATAGTGGAGTGGCCATTTCAAAATTCTAATCAGCCACTAAAAGGAGCATTTAATAATTCACCTCGGGATAATAATGGTTGGTTGACATTTACAGAGCAACAGCTTGATGCTGAATCCTGCCAGGCACTGGGCTGGCTCTGCTGTCAAGATTTAGCTGGGAGTGCTGTACCCCACCCTGCCCTACTAGGAGGCCAGCATTTGCATGTTAAAAGCAGCCATGCAGCTGCGTCCTGAGGAGGGACTCTGTCTCTACCCAGCTTGTGTAGATAGGAGGTCCTAGACATTGACAGGCTGCTTGCTGAGCCTCAGCTTGGCCAGGGAGGCACTGCTCGTTAGCTTGATAGAGTATGCTGTCTCCCAAGATGGGAAGTCCTCCTGCCAGTGTGTGGTATTGGTGGAAATGCTGCCACTTGGCCTAGAGAAAAGAGGTTTGGCAGGGGTGGGGGTTGGAGTTTGCAGCGAATGGTGGGGGAAGTCACTAAACAATAGCCTGAGGTTATGGCTGAATTAGTTAGAAAGCAGCTGAACTGGCAAAGCCAAAATGGTAGCCAGCAAGACTAGCAGCCCCATGTCACCTGACTCTGTCACCTGCCAGTGGCTCACCACATGCTCCCACCCTTTGGTTTTGTTCTCCTCAGCCCCTGAAGGGAAACGGTCCTCAGGCCTGACAGCCATTTGGGTTGCTCGAAATCGGTTTGCTGTTCTAGATCGGATGCATTCGGTGAGTTAATACTGAAAGTGAATGTCGGTGTGGTGGTGCTGTCTAGGACAGTGTCATAGTCAGCCACACCAGGCACAGTATATGGGAGGAAAGGATCCAGGGGAAGTTCATAATAGTGAAAGAGGCTGACCCCTCTTTATAGTCCAAGCAGAGAGAAAAACCAGCACCACACACACACCACCACCACCAACAACAATAATAACAAACAACAAACAGGTGTGTGGGGGGGGTTCTTCCCCTTTATATAGCTAGCCTTAGGGCCTGGTCTTATAACCCTATCCCTGACTTGTTGGCTTCCCGAGTCTCTGGAATTTCCTTCCTGCCTTGCCCTCCCACAAGGGATGTTTATTTCTAGCTCCCATGAGCTTCCTTACATCCTGATCCCTTCTGAGAGGGCTGCCTTTCGTATGGACATCCTCAGAGACCCACTGACTGAAAAGGTTAAGTTGATAAAATTTAACCATCACAGGCAGCTATGGTTCTCATTACAGCTCTCACCTCAAGTGGGATAAATGATAATTGATTCTGGAGCCAAATATGAGTGACCATGGCAAAGATTCAGGTTGCCCCAAATTCCATGCTCCAGAGCATTAACAATTTCAGGAAGGTTTTATAGTTACAAAGCAAAAGAGTCATAAACCAAGGCACTTTTTAAATGCACTTGTGGAAATATCAGGTGGGTGGGTAAACAGCAAAGCCAGAAATCTCTGTGCTGGGCTTCAGATGCCATCTGATGACCTTCTTATTCTTAGCCTTTGGGTTGTGGAAACTGGTGATCTGTTAGTACATTCCAAAAAGGTCACACCTGATTACCTGGTAGTCACAAAGGTGTGAGGTCAGACACAGGTGGGCAATAAATGACTATTGAGGGGTTAAAGGTAGCCCAAGGTAATTTGGCTGTGATCCTGCAACATTCCTTCTCTTTATGATCACAGGAGTTCTATCGTCCATTCAGCTGTGTTTGAAATAGATACAGTTCTTTTTGCTTTTCTTTCAGGAACTTTTATAATTCACTAAGCTCCTGGGGGTGAGGGAGAGTTAACTTGATACCACTGTAACTCTGGGTTTACAGAGTTGTACCAGGCTAAAGTCAGCATCCAAGTTTAGGTAGATGGACTGGATGAGTAGTGGATCTCCCTCCTTGTCCTACTGTAATGTAATGTAATGGCCAATAGAAAATAAGCAAAGCGCTCCCAAGAAAACATTTAACAAAGGTTTTAGCCCTAGAAGTACTTTTTTATCTCTGGTTAATTGAAAAACTGACAGGTGAAACTCTAGGATCTTTTCTTCCTTTCTTTTTTTAGGATCTTTTATTTTCTTCTCATTACTGGTGTTTGAATTTCAGGTCTTGCTCATGCTGTACAGGCACTTTGACCCAGCCATGGCCCCAGCGTCTCTTGAGATTGGACCTCACTAAATTGCCTCTGCTGGTTCTGGACTCACTTTGTAGCTCAGGCAGGCCTTGAACTTAATAGTTTTCCTATCTCGGCCTCCTAAGTGACTGGGCTTACAAGCTGGGACTTTCAGGATTCCTTAGTTTTTGGTTTTTCTTTCTTTTTTTTTTTTAAAGAGAATCTTGGAATGATCTACCTGGTATATGAATGACTTGAGCAGGGAAATAATCCCTCGTGTATTAACAGTAAGAAACAACTGCTGAGGGATATCGTTAGCTGTTGCTGTCTTATGTAAATCCTCTTTTAATTTTTAATTACTTGCAAGCAGAGAGAGACAGAGAAGTGAGAGACAGATAGAATGGGCGTGTCAGGGCCTCTAGCCACTGCAAAGGAACTCCAGATGCATGTACATCTTACTTTACATGGGTACTGGGGAATCAAACCTGAATTGTTAGGTTTGCAGACAAGCACCTTAACCACTATGCCATCTCCCCAGCCCTAGACCCTTCTCTTAACCCCACCTTAATCCCTCATTTTAGCTTCTCATCAAGAATCTGAAGAATGAGATCACCAAGAAGATTCAGGTGCCCAACTGTGATGAGATCTTCTATGCAGGCACAGGCAACCTCCTGCTTCGAGATGCAGATTCCATCACTCTCTTTGATGTGCAGCAGAAGCGGTAACGTGATAGGTGCTCCTATGCAGACAAGCATGAGGTGGTGTAGTACTTACCTGGACAAAGAATGCTTTTGGGCCTTAGACTGAAAGGAACACAGAGTTGAATAGCACAGCTTCTTAAAGAATTTTATAGTCTAGTGGTGAAAACAGATACACACAAGTCCCTAATAATGGGAGGGACTGAGGGGCAAGGACATGCAGTAGGGAAAATGCACAATATGAGCCAGGCTTTAACTCACTAGCCTACTATGTAGGGAATGTTTATTTGGTATTACACTGAGAAATTGGGGTTTACATTAATGAAGGATAAGGAAACAGGAAATTCAGTCCATTCATGTTTGCCCTTCTCTCTTCATCTCAGGACTCTGGCATCTGTGAAGATTTCCAAAGTGAAATATGTTATCTGGTCAGCAGACATGTCTCATGTAGCTCTACTGGCCAAACACGGTAAGGCTTCATTGTATCCACCCTGCTGTAGAGCCCATTCCCTTGCTCCTTCACCCTGCCCGTCTGCTGCACTCACCCTATCCAACAGAGCACTCATGCCCTTTGCCTCTTACAGCCATTGTGATCTGTAACCGAAAGCTGGATGCTCTGTGCAACATTCATGAGAACATTCGTGTCAAGAGTGGGGCCTGGGATGAAAGTGGGGTGTTTATCTATACCACAAGCAACCACATCAAATATGCTGTCACCACTGGGTAAGTTCATCATCTGAGCTACAGTGGGAGAAGGTGG
>PVHP010022044.1:0-28810 GCA_004024765.1 Zapus hudsonius
TTGGTTTTTACTGTATTTTGAAACATTTTATTGAAGCCAATAAACTTCAATTATTTATTTCAAGCTTTTGAGTAAATGGCTCAGCTCCTTAGGAAAGGGCAGACTCCTATTCAATACTACTTACTTAACCATTGTTGGTATGTTTTACTTTTCTTCAGTAACTTCTGATTTAAGTCAAGAATATCGAAATGAAAAGATCACATGTTTTTCAAATATATATTTTAATATGAATTTCTTAAGGAATTGGAAGCTTAATAACTCCTTTAAGGAATGGAAGGATGTAACAACCATAAGGACACTGCTTTCATAACAGGTCCTCACTTGAAAGGGCCTTGTTTTGTTTTGTTTTGTCCTAAGCTATAGCCACCCCATTCACTTCCTCTGTAGTTCTGAGAAATCACCAGAAGAAATATTACTTTGCATCACAATAACTATTCTTTTCACCTTTTTTTGAAGGTAATCTTGGGTTATGAAGTGTATTACATCATTGAATTTTCACAAGACTATATTGACATCCATGTAATTATTGAGAAAACAGGAGGGGCATTGTTTTGTGTTTTACTACTGAAATCCCACCTCAGTTCTGGGCCTGAAAGAAGTGCCTGGCAGGAAGAAAGAACAGTGAAGGAATGACATCCCTTGAGGAAGATCGATGATGAGAATTAGACACACACACACACACACACACACACACACACACACACACACACACACAAACACACACAACTGTGATTAGCTTTGTGAATTTCTTGTACATTTTCACTAATAATTAGAAGGCCATACTCCTCAATTTATCTAAGCAAAACTTTATAAATCTTATTTTGCCTAGTGACTTCCAATGAAAATCCACAGTTTTGGAAAAACTCTAATTGTCTTGCTGCCTTGTTATTTGAGGATCTAAGAACATTAAATATTTATAATAGTTTTAGTTTAAGATAATCTATCCTAGCTTAATTTCAATTACTTTAGGAAAAATAACCCATTCTCTTTTTAAGTAGGAATTTAGAAATAACTTTTATAATCTCTTAAACTAATTTTCAACTGCTTAACACACAGGCACTTTTTTCCTTAATAAAGAAAGCAGCACACCATCTTTGGATGAGGGTAAAACACCTATTACTGGAAAGCTCCAACAATTCCTGAGCATTCAGTAATGATATCACAGCTGTGTTCACAGTAAAGGTTCAGATTTACATCTTTTTGTTTTTTATTCCTGGTCAGAGAACTACATTGAAATGTCTGGCTTGTATCATATTTCCTGTGAAAATGTTAAAATGCTTATCTCTCATAAAATTTTTTATAGAAATGTGGAATGATGGATGATATATCATACCCCAAATCTTCAACCTGACAAGTTTATGCTTGCATCTAGTAAATTCAAACAAGGAAAAAAAAAAGGGAATCTGAATGACTGACATTTTTAGTTTTCAAAGTGACATCATCAATAATATCCATGATAAAGCTATTTTTCTTTAACTTCAGAGGCCTTGAAAAATCGGTCTGTTTAGGTACATTGAACTGTTTCATCAGAGTTTCTATATTTTTAAAGTTAAATTTGGAAGAGTTGTCACAGTGTAAGCAAGAAAAGCAACTGCATTTTGGTCTTACTATAAACCACAATATTGTTAGTTTAATGAAAGCCATATATAATAACTATCAGTCTCTTGGAAGCTGTAGAAATGAAGAAGCTGAATATCCCATTACTTTCTTCCTTTATAATGATGCCTTCCTCCTTCAAAAGGTGCCTAAAATATTGTTTGAAGTTTAAAGTAATTAAAACCTTTATCTATTTTGCAATTATTTCTAAGGAAAAGCATGAAGGAATTTCTTAAACATGGGTAAATATACTACATTGTGCCATATGGTATGAGAGATAGCAAGGGCAAGACTACATGAATTAAAATTCCAGGTTTAAAGCATTTCAACTCCTTAAGAAAGAACACAAGTTTGTCAGCCATTAAACCACTGGGATCCAAAAGAGGGAAATGCGATTGTTGAATGATATAATTATCGGTATTCTTGTGGCTCACATATTTGCATATGCTAAATCTTATTCAAGTAGGTTCTTGATATGTGTACGTTGGTTCTTATAATGTAAATTTCTTTTCTTTTACTATGTTTATAGCCTCAGTTATATCATCAACATTTGATCTTTGAAAACTCGGGCTCAAAGTATTTTACCATTATAATTTCTGCAGTTACAAATGCATTTTCACAAATCTTTAGTTCCACGTTTGTGAGGGATTTGGAAAGATGGAATTCTTCCACACATCTTACAAAGACTCTCAGAGTCTGTAGTCCGTGTTGCCATGCATACTTATCTCTTTAACTTCTGTGCCATGAATCATTGTAGATGACAGCTTCATTATTGTGCTCTGCTGAAATGATTGAGTGGGAACTCTGCCCAGCTAGTTCTGTCTCCAGACACACTGCCCAGTGCTGTTTATATTGGTCCAACTGGGTGGTTTTTTCTTTGCTGTTTTGGTGACTGTAATTTTGCTTGGTCTTGAAAAATTCAAAGCTCAAATCTGAGCGCAATATTATGACTATTGCAATGATAGTGAACCTTTGCATGTTGTCTGGAATCAACCCCGTTTGGACATGCATTCTGTACTTTTCCTTCCCCCCAAGCATGTAATCAAAAATCTACAAGAGAACGTTATTGTATTGTATTTTTATTCTTGTTTAATAGAGCTGTTTTTTTTTTTCAATTTTGTTTTTACTGGTGTTCCAACAGGCCTGAATTTAGTTTACTTAGAAGAAAATCAGTTTAAATCACCCCCTAGAAGTCTCTTTATTTTCAGTTAACTGGCTGTGGAAGCACAGCACTAACAAGTGAAGATGTTTTCTAGGTTTGTTAAAAGGCCATTTTTATACAGAATTTAGACATATAGTTTAGATTATTATATAGAATATACATAGGTTTGACATACAAGATTAAGAGAAAAAGAAAGTGAAAGAAAATGCTTGAAGACAATGATGTTGGAGACAATTTTTAAACTGATAAATTCTATTCAATATATTTATATTATTCTTCCTTTCACTTGGGAGTTTGGGAATTGCATTAATACATGCTTAATTTCTGCAAGACAAGACTTCTAGATGGCGCTCTAAAGCATTTGCCTGAAGGTGGCGGCATAAGCCCTTATTGTTTAGCGCTGTCCCAGGTGCTGAATCCAATTTCAGAGAAAAGCGAGGCAGCTGGAGACCAGGATGCCACCGAGTTCTTTCTAGAGGTTTGCAGGCTTTGGTAAAGCAGGCAAATTTTCGTTTAAAATGCAGAGCCTCCTTTACAATACAGAAGCAAAAATATTTCGTTACCTGAATTCCCTGTCCACAAAGCCATGGGAGGTGTCAGTGTTCTTTGAAATGGAAATGAAAAGCAGAGTGGGGACTAGAAGTGTGTGTGTGTGTGTGTGTGTGTGTGTGTGTGTGTGTGAAGCATACCTACTTGGATTTTTATGCACTTCTAGATTCTGCTTTTATCAGCCTTGTGCTTTTAATATGTCCTTTAAGTGTTTTCCTCTCCCCAGTCCACAAGATTAAGAGAAAAGTCATAGGCACCCTACCCATCTGACTCAAGAGAGTCGGGATAGACTGTTTAATTGTTGACTGAGACTGGCTTTAAAAAAGCCAAGACGCACTCTCTCCATATTAACCATCAATTACCATTAGTTTACAGAATGACCCAGAATCACCCTGCTTCCCTTTTAGGTTCCCTGTGTCTCTTTCTTGCATTTCTAATAACCACACTGGGATCCTGTCTCTGTTTAAATATTGGCAATGGGTAGTGGAAAATCTTTTCTTCTTAAAAAAAAACAGGAAAAAAAAAACCCTCTCGTGTTTTGCTGGGTGGGAGGCGGAGTTTGTTACAACATTGTTCTGACCAGCAGATCGGATCGGGTGTGTGAAGTGAGTCCTTAGTCTGTCTAGAAAAGGGACTGGAATGTAAAGACGCTTGGCTGGAAGGAGAGGAGGGGTTGGAGAAGTGTTGGGTGGGGAGGGTTAGCGTGGGAGGAAGGGAGAGTAGCTGTTGGAGCGACACAGAGAGGACTAAAGACAGAAGTGGGAAGGGAGTGAGGCTGAACTGGAAGGTTAATGGGACGAAGAGGGAAAGAAGGCTGAAGAAAAAAAGAGCAGACAGTAGGAGAGAGAGAGAGCGAGAGCGAGAGCGAGAGCGAGAGCGAGAGAGAGAGAGAGAGAGAGAGAGAGAGAGAGAGAGAGAGAAAGCTAAGGAGAGCAGGGTCACAGAATGACGCTGGGGGACAGGATATCTGGAGTCCAGATACTTCTGGGTTTGGGGACGGGTTGCTAGTCCGAAGACCACCGGCTCCGGCAGCCAGTTGGGCAGCAACAAAGTAAAATGGACCTCGAGAGAAAGACATTCCAGCCTCCTCTCCTCCTGCCAGAGATCCACAGCTCAGGCCAACTAGTTTCCTAGCTGGAGCCTCCACCAGAGCTCAGAGAGCCGCTCGCTAGAAGCTGCTCCTTGGAGGAGATGCCTTCTGCAAAGCAGTAAGAACTTCTTGCTCCAGTCCCCGCATCCCGCACCCCCTCCTTTTGAAACTCCCCAGGAGAGGAGGAAGACCCCCCAGGGGGAGGGGCGAGGGAGATCCTCTGGCGCCGCTTTCCCCCCTCCCCTCCCCTCCCCCACCCCGCCGGGTGCGCAGGCAGGCATGGATATTCTCCTGGCTATTCCTGACCAGGGCAACAACACCACCTCGTCCCAGGAGCCCCTCAGGACGGGAGGCAACGTGACTGACATCTCCGACGTGACCTTCAGCTACCAAGTGATCACCTCTCTGCTGCTAGGTACCCTCATCTTCTGCGCGGTGCTGGGCAATGCGTGCGTGGTGGCTGCCATCGCTCTGGAGAGGTCCCTCCAGAATGTGGCCAACTATCTCATCGGTTCCTTGGCGGTCACCGACCTCATGGTATCCGTCCTGGTGCTGCCCATGGCCGCTCTGTACCAGGTACTCAACAAGTGGACACTGGGGCAGGTCACCTGCGACCTGTTCATCGCCCTGGATGTGCTCTGCTGCACTTCGTCCATCCTGCACCTGTGTGCCATTGCGCTGGACAGGTACTGGGCCATCACCGACCCCATCGACTACGTGAACAAGAGGACGCCCCGCCGCGCCGCCGCGCTCATCTCGCTCACATGGCTCATTGGTTTCCTCATCTCCATCCCCCCCATGCTGGGCTGGCGCACCCCGGAGGATCGCTCGGACCCCGACGCGTGTACCATCAGCAAGGACCACGGCTACACCATCTATTCCACTTTCGGCGCTTTCTATATTCCGCTGCTGCTCATGCTGGTTCTCTACGGGCGCATCTTCCGAGCCGCGCGCTTCCGAATCCGCAAGACCGTCAAGAAAGTGGAGAAGAAGGGATCGGACACCCGGCTTGGCACGTCCTCCTCCTCCTCCTCCTCGGCCGCAGCCCCCAGGAAGAGCGTGAACGGAGAGCCAGGTAACAGAGACTGCAGGAGGGGCGTGGAGAACTCCAGGGCTGGGGGGGCTCCCTGTGCCAACGGAGCGGTGAGGCTGGGCGACGATGGCGCCGCCCTGGAGGTGATCGAGGTGCACCTGGTGGGCAACTCCAAAGAACACCTGCCGCTGCCCAGCGAGTCCGGGGCTGCCCCCTACGCCCTGGCCACCTTGGAGAGGAAAAATGAGCGCAACGCCGAGGCCAAGCGCAAGATGGCCCTAGCCCGTGAGAGGAAGACCGTGAAGACTTTGGGTATCATCATGGGCACCTTCATCCTCTGCTGGCTGCCTTTTTTCATCGTGGCCCTGGTCCTGCCGTTCTGTGAGAGCAGCTGTCACATGCCCACGCTGCTGGGCGCCATCATCAACTGGCTGGGTTACTCCAACTCCCTGCTCAATCCGGTCATCTATGCTTACTTTAACAAGGACTTTCAAAATGCCTTTAAGAAGATCATCAGGTGCAAGTTTTGCCGCCGGTGATGGTGAAGATGATGAGGACGGAGGACGACCTTGGTGATAGCAGGAGGAGGGGGAGGAGGAGGAGAAGGAGGAGGAGGAAGAGTAGCCTGCGAGTAGGGGTTGCAGGACACGCCCCGCTCACTCTGAGCCCTCCCACCCCTAGAAACAACACCTAAGTTAATTCTGTCTGACTCTGGGCTTCTCCACCCAAGGCTTTCAGATCTCGCCCTCCTCACTACCTTGTGCCCAGGGGTAGTGCAAAAGAAGCCCGTGCAATGAGGCCCCAGAAAACTCCTAGGGTCAGCGAGAAGAGACACTGGCTGCTTGGCCTCAGAATCGGTTTTGATCACAGCAATTACCTCCTCCCTCCCCCACATCTTTGTGGTGGAAGTTCCAGCCAGAAACTGTACCCTGCCCACAGCCTCCGCGCCTACTAGAGCCGTCCACCCCTGTGCCCCAATTTGAGAACTTTGAAGTTCAAGACTGAACTTCCTCTCTTCCACCCTGGGGCCCTAGAAGCACCCACTCATTTTGGGCCTCTCGCCTTTGTTTCTGTCACTGCTGACCCCAGTCTGCTTACACTCATTGCTTGTCTGGAAAAACCTTAGACGCTAGCATTGCCAAGGTGGACCAAGAATTCGAGCCTTCCTGAGTAGACTGTCAGAATAATTGTTTTGCTCACACAGCTCTGATTAGCTGTGCTTTCTTGGGGCTCAAAAGCAGGTGTCCAGACAGCATCTCTTAGAGTAGGTCAGGTCAGGAGGGGAGACCTTGGAAGGGATACAGGTGGTCAGTCCCTGCCTTGGTGTCTGCACTCACCAAAGAAAACCGACAATCCATCAGACTGTGGGGAAAGCGGGCTTTGGTATGTGTGCTGGCAGGGCCCTCTGTCTACAGAGGGCGGCGTCTCCAAGCCACAGAGTGCGCACTGGGCTTGCTGCGAGCCGGATTGCACGCCACGCGCTCCCCACGCGCGCTCCGCTGGCTCGCCGCCCATTGACAGGGCCCGGCACGCAGTTTAGGGTTTGCCAAAGCCGGCTGGTGGTGGTGGTAGTGGGCATCTGCGGAGCTCCAGGAAATGGAGAGACCCAGACACCCCAAAGGGTGTGGGGGCGAAGAATGTAGAGGCAAAAGAGAGCTCTCTGGCCCGCCAGTTTTGACTCCTCCATGGGATCCATTTTATCCATAGGATACAGACTTTTCTTCAACTGGGAATAGAGTTGTTTAGCGTGTCCTATCTCTGGATTTATTCTTCAGGACATCTGAAACTCACGTGAAGTTAAGAGAACTTTGGTGGTTTCCTAATAGGAATTCTGAGCTTTCGATGGATAGACAGGGTTTCACTAAGTTTTCACTCAATCTCAGAGAAAGGTACCTAAAATCTTGGGCGAGGGCCCTCAAAGGACTAGTTGGAAGGTGGCCGCTCTGTGGAGTTCATAATCTTATAGGGAATTATATTTGCACTTCACCCATATACCCCACCCAGGCCAGAGATTCTGTGGGGAAACCGGTTTTCACTCCTTTGAATTTATTTCAAGCTTTCTTTTCCCCCAGTTATTCTTACAACTTAACCACTCCTGCTGAGAAGCCAGCCATAATTTTGCTGCCTCCAGAAAGGGAAGTTATTTCGGTGCTTGTTTGAATGTAAATTTCCAACTGAGTGGGCATTAAGAGGGTTGTGATAGTTAGATCTGAGAGAGCCTTGAGTTTGCTTCCAGTTACTGCAGGGTTTTCTGTCCTCACTCCCCTCCCTTCAGCTGCACCTGTTCAGGGTCTGCATCTACTGTTTTGAGAAGTCTTTTGCACTTTTACAAGTTGCAAAAGTTGCCAGTGAGTTGATCAGTAGCGTTTATAAAAAAAAGAAAGTGAAAGGACATTTGTGTCACATGAAGCCATTATACTGTGTGTTAAACTGAACAAAGCCTTTATTTGGTGTCTTTTTCTCTAGGTCAAAACAGTCTGTATCATACCCATTTGAAAAGAGAAAGTTTAAGAGCTTGCTGTGTGTGGTTCATATATAAAGCCAATAGGGGGCTCCCTGGAGAGGACACAGGGGGCTTCTCTGGTACAATGGTTGCTTCTTTGAAAATCCAAATTTGTTCTTTTTTTCACAATTAAGTAGAGCAATATAAGCTAACAAACTTTTCTGTATATTTTACTATTTTTAGAAACAATTCGAAGTCTTTACTTTGAATAATTGAAATCTCAAATTTGCTCCATTGCATTATGCCCTGGACAGAAAATATTATGTTGGAAATGTATTGTCCTATTTATTTGTGTTTTCACAGTACTTTGTGGCTCTGATGTGGGGGCATTGGTTCCTGCTATTTTGATAAATAGGCTTTACATTAAAAAAATGAAGACACATCCAACTGGAGTATAATTGCCAAGCAGTAGAGAAAAAAGAAATAAATGCAAAAAGCTGCACAGCTCCAAGGGACCCCTGATGCTTTTTTTCTTCTTTTAAAATACCTGTATTACGGTAATGTATTCATGCATCAGAACTGGCCTTCACATTCCCTGTAACAATAAAGGACTTTAATTATGACAATGCTATAATAAACTAATACCAGTGACACATGCATCTGTATTTAATCAGAAATTTTATTTGTATTTACTTTTAGAGTATTCAGTAAGGGACGTGGAGAAACATTTAGTTCTCAACTTTAAATCTGTATCTGGAAAGGACATCACATTTCATGGGTTAAGCATGAAACCATGGATTTTTCCTGACTGACATGTGTAATAACCTTTTGGCATCTGTCTCGTCAACACGGCCAGGGTGGAAGGCATTCAGAGAGGAGCAGCCTCTGGCTGGAGACACAGGGGCCTGCCCTGCCTTGGTTAAAGGAGTGGACAGTGAAACCCCTCCTCTTCCTTCCCTAGAACATTACACTAGGAGAATATGACCTCTGTTTCACAACGAAGCTGCTCATTGTTTGGGGTTATTACCCAGAGTATGGAGTCATTTTTCCTTTTTTGACTGGGTCTCATTTGATAGTGGAGTCTCAGGTGTAAGACTTCCCACTGTCATGCTCTTTTGTCCCCACTGGAATAATGAAGGACACCTCTTATTTCTGCTTTTGTATTTGTTATTCCTGCTCTTTTCTGGTGGTAGGATGGTGATGCCTGGCGAGGGAAACTCAGTTAAGCCTCAAGGTTAAACAGAGGTCAGGGTGCTTCAGCAATAGCTGCCTGCAGCCTGGCTCCTGAAATATACCTACAAACACGATGTTATCTTAATTAAAATTGGAGGACTTGAGAAATGCGAACTTGGTGAAGTTTCTCACTTGAAAAAAATTCTATAAATCCATCACTCACCTTGAACAAAATGCTGCACTTTGTACATTTGTTTTTAGATCTCAGAATATCATTTATTGGCCCTAGTTTTCTCTTCTCTCATCTCTTCTTACATGGAGAAAATGGTTTTCTGTGTTTGACAGACCTCTTGGGCCTTGTGGTACCAATACCGCAACCAAGAGAGAGATTGTTACCAGTCACTGCTGATATAACTAACAAGACCCTCTGGACACCCACTGTTTGGTCATATGGAACTCCAAAATAAGCTACTATCCCCTTGAAGGAATTTCCAGTCTGATTGGGTATGCAAATAAGAATGAAAGTACCCTATTAGAAGACAATTTGCAGGAATTCGACTTGTAATCATCCAGAATGGTTTGGGGTGTGTAGAGAAGAGAGGGCAGGGAGAAATGTATCCAGGATTGAGTTCTGGGAAGACAGGGTGGGGGTGCTGATATGAAAGGGCAAATATTCTATGAAATGTGAAAAAGAACACTTGAATCTCTGTTTCCTGGCAAGTGGACACCTGGGATATAACATTTGTTTGAATTGCTGGATGCTCACTAAAACCAGGGTTGATTATGCAGGTGATGGTGATCTTAGAGAATCAGACAGACAAAAACTTCCATGTTGGGCAAGCCAAAGGGATCCAGAGGAGAAAGGAAGATGATAAGCCTGCAAATAAAGAAATGAGGATGGGGTGGGGGTTATGTATAAAGAAAATATTTTGAGTAGAGTAATGGTAGAAAAAGTTGATGATGGACGGGATTGGCAACAAAGTAATTCACACTTATGTTTTGATTTTTGTGAAGTAATTTCCACACATAATATTCCATTTATATCCTTTCAGATATGCCAAATAGATCATTTTAACCAGAGCAGATTTTTCTCGTAGTGGCTAAGTATGGAAAAGGTAATAGAGACCCTACCCAGAGACACTTAGTTACTCCATAAAAGCTAGGACTCCAGTTTTAGTCAATGGGATGACTAATAATGAAAGCAGAAGTGTTCTGTTTATAGATGGTTTCAATGATTCAGGTGTGACACAATAAAGGACTGAACGTGAACGGTGGTAGGAAGATGAGAACCAAGAATTACCATGACAACTAGATCAAAGAAAGAATGGTCAGGACTTGGTGGATATGAAAAGAGGAACTGGAGATTCTGATGAGGTTTTCTGTCAGGGAGGTTTTGGGCGATTGACAGAAAGGAAAGTCAAGGGTTCCTTGTCTATGAATGTTTCCTTTTGCAGCTTCATCTGTAAACATGAAAAGCCTTTGTCCTCCATGAAAAGACCTAACCCAGGTGGCAGGAGCCTGCTAGAGAAGGAATTGATTGATGCCACAGTTTTGAACAATCTGCTGGTAAGATGAGTACTTGAGGAACGCTGCTACCCAGAACAGTGGTTGAATCAATTCCTTGGTCACTGGAACGCTTAACAGTAGAACATGCTAGTCATTCAAAAATGTATGAGAGAGAGAGAGAGAGAGAGAGAGAGAGAGAGAGAGAGAGAGAGAGAGAGAGAGAGAGAGCACCAGGCATGTCAGGGCCTCCTGCCACTGCAGATGACCTCTAGACACATGCACCACTTTGTACATCTGGCTTTATGTGGGTACTGGGGAATCAAACCTGGGAAGTCAGGCTTTGCAAGCAAGCTCCTCTAGCCACTGAGCAATCTTTCCAGCTCATGTGAGTAATTTTTTTCTTATGAAAAGGGTACAATTCCAAAGGATTAAAATCTTTCAAGAATAGTAACTAGTAAGTACCATGTAAGCAGCATTTTAAGAAGAGCACATGATGCCTAAATACGGTTTGCTCTTGACTGAGCGGAGAGTGAAGGATATATTTGCTCCTCAAGTTCTTATCAGTTTGCTCTTATCAAGTCCATAGGAGACCCATTCAATCCTTATGTGAATTATTCCTGAAGGTCTGCATGGTTTGTTATAACAAAATACCTCATGAACTATTGCAGTTACCTTCTCGTTGCTGGGACAGAACACCTGACCAGAAGTAGCTGATAAGAAGAAAGAGCTGATTTCAGACTTTCAGTTTCAAGGGGAAGTTTCATTACAGTGAATAAAGCATGGGAAGTGTCTCACAGCTTCATGTATTAACTGAAGAGAGAGAGAAAGAGAGAAAAGGAGATAGATGATAGAGGGATAGGCAAGAGTGAGCTAGCTGCCAATACCCCGTGGAGTGGACCCCCTTAGTAGCACATCTTTCCAGCACCTCAAAGAGGCTTTGCCAACTGGGGACTAAGAGGCTCAATCACAAACACTTGAGGTTATGGGGGCATTTTTATGAAGACCACCACATTAACTACTACAAATAATAGAAGTTCATTTCTTATAACACTAGAGGCTAGAAAAATCCAAGCTTAAGTAATTTGCCAGCAGGCTCAACTTCCTGGCTTCTTTTTGCTATGACCTCATATGGAAGAAGGGAGCTTTCTCCAGGGCCTTCTTTATAAGGGCATTAATCCCACTATGAGAGTTTTGCCTTCATAATCACATTATCATCATTTAATGCCCCACCAGCTAATTCTATCACATTGGTGATTAGGTTTCAACATTTGAGCTTGAGGAGTCACACATTTTCAGTTACACTGAGAGTAAAACCTCCAGTGAATTCTTTCTATTTTCCAACCTGCTTCACTAATGTGGCAATGATAAGGATGGGGAAATGAGTCAAGTCAACAGTCACTTTTGTATCTGATACTATCGCAGGCAATTCACAGTATCCAGAAAGTCCCCCAGTTTAGACTTCAAGGTTTGGGCTGGAGAGATGACTTAGAGGTTAAAGTATTTGCCTTCAAAACCTAACGACCTGAGTTCAATTCCCCAGTACTCAAGAAAAGCCAGATGCACAAAGTGGTGCATGCATCTGGGGTCTGTTTGCAGCATTTGGAGACCCTGGTGCATCTATTCTCTCTGTAACTCTCTCTTCTATCTCTCTCAGCTTGCAAATAAATAAAAATATTTTAAAAAGACTTCAAGGTTCTATCTTGCATTGACAAACAGTTATCTTGCTGTGTCTCAACTGCTTTCATCCTGGAAAGGAGAAAGGTAGGCTATCTGAGGACAGAAAGACAGGGAAAGGAAAGAAGAGATAATGGGACTTACCTATCTTGTTACATAGTTTGTAAAGATTGAGGGAAAAGTGAAATTTCTCCAGCGTCCTTGGGTGGGGGTGAGGGCTTCTCTAAAACATGGATGCTTCATAGACTCTCCACCTGAAAGTCTGTAAAAGTGGATTTTTAACCTTACAAGAACAATAGGCACAAAATTGTAACTATTCACCCAAAGTTGAGTTTAGTGAAGCAACTATATACTGTAAGCATTTACAACAAAGAACAATTTATGGGAACAGACTCTCTGGCTAGGGATAGTCAAAAAAAGATTAATTCTTTCATTCAAGTCATATTTCTAGAGCATCTACAGGCTGACATTATTTCTTATGCTCAAAATATAGAAAGTAATGAATTAGGAAAAGGCTTTGTGGTACATCATTTGGAGAAATGGCCATCAGAAATTCCCTCTACATGTGCACTTGTATTTTTTTCAAATTTTACTGACAATTTTTATACATGTGTATAATGGATTTTGTTCATTATCTTCTCTCATATCCTCTTGGGTCCATTCTCCTACTGACCCCCTTCTTCCATGTTGAAGCTTTTTTCATGTGTGTGTGTCACATAAATAATTCCTCATCCATGTTCATGCAGGCAATCTGATCAAGCCTCATGTCCACCTCATTTGCATTGTGAGTTTTAGCTTCTGCTATTAAGATATAGAGGCTGCATATTTTTTAAAAATATTTAATTATTCATTTTAAAGCAGAGATACAGTGAGAGAGGGGTAGGAGAGAGAAAGGGAGACAGAGGAGAGAGAAAGGGAGACAGAGGAGAGAGAGAGAGAGAGAGAGAGAGAGAGAGAGAGAGAGAGAGAGAGCACCAGGGTCACCACTTTTTGGGTCTGGCTTATGTGGGTGGATACTGGGGAATTGAACCTGGGGCCTTAGGCACTGGAGTCAAGTGCCTTAACTGCTGAGCCATCTCTCCAGCCCAAGGCTGTAGATTTTTAAGGGTTCTTAACACATATTCATAAATAAGTGAAGTAATACGTATGTTTACAAAAAGATATAGACAGTGTAAGATATAGGCAATGTAAGATATAGACAATATTTTTCATACCTTGAACCAAGGCTGTTCTTGTGAATCAGAACAGCATCAATGCAGCACCAATTATGATCACAGATCTTACAAGATCTTCCATTTCTTCCTTTGGACCCAGCCCAATGGTCATGTACAAGGTTGATGTTCTCTTGCTGGAGGCTGAGAGACTAGATGGAGTAGATAAGTGGTGGTTAGATTCAGGTGTCCCCTATAAACTTGGGTGTGCTGAATGGTAGGTCCCCAGCTAGTGGCAATTGAGAACCTTGTTGAAGGTGTATTGTTGGGAGCAGGCTTCCCTTGTGAGTGTTTGGCACACTCTGCTGCTGCTGTTGTCCACCTGATGCTGGCCTGGAGGTGATGTCCATCCCTTGCTCATGCCATCATTTTCCATGTCGAGATGGTGCTTCCCTTCAAGTCTGTAAGTGTTGTTGTCAGCTACACGCCACTGGGATGAAGCTTCAAACCAGGCACAATTATGGGAGGAAGGGATTTATTTGAAGTTACAGATCCAGGGGAATTTCCATAATGGTGAAGGAGGTTGGCCCCCTTTCATAGGTCCAAGCAGAGGGAGAGAGAAGCCATCACCAACACCACAAACACACCCCAGCAAATAAGTGAGGTGGTGGAGGGGGGGGAGGAAGAGAAGTGATTACAATTCCCTCAAGCTTCTTTACATCCTGTCCCATACTGGGTGAGCTGCCCACTCTGGAGGAAAGGCTCACTCTGGAGAAGGAACCTCTTCCTTTAGTTAATCCTTCCTGTAAGCAACCTCAGAGACCCACCCAAGATTACTGTGGGTTACTAAACAGGTCAAGTTGACAACAAAACTTAACCATCAAATTAAGCCACTATCAATCCTTTTCACCACAAGCTGTTTTTGGTCAGGATCTTTCCACCAGCAAGAGAAACTGACTTCAATAGGAGTCATCTGACATGAGACCAACATGGACCAGTTCTATTCACTTGACTCAGCAATGGAGTGCAGACACAAGAGTGAGCACAGCCAAGGTCTGCAGAATCTCACAATATCATTCCACTCAAACAGAAACACTTTTTAGACACTAAGTTCTAGGACAAATAGGCTGAAAAAAGCTAACAAACATAGCCTCAGATCTTAAGGATCTTACATTCCAGGAAGGAGAGAGAAAATACTAAAAAAGCCTTATCTACATCTATTATATCTGGTAGCCAAGTGTGAAAAAAAATTGAACGAGAGGAAAGTGTCAAGGGGTGCTGAGATGGAGTAAAATAAAGTTGCTGTTTTTTTAGGATGCAACTAAAAATATTAAAACCTTTTGCCTTGCAAAAGTTACCAGAAGGTTGAATTTGAAGTTCAGTGAAAACAAACACTTGCATAAATACAAGTTAAGACATCTTATGAAATTTATTATGAAAACCACAAAGGGTTTATTTCTAATAAGGAATGCCAGGACATTGCAGGTTTAGAGATTTGTGTGTTCAGATTCTAAGGTTTTTCTCATGTCTCAATAGAAGATTCATTTATATTGAAAGTATTATTTAATATTCAGCTTCTTTAGTTTAATGCTCAGTCAGATATGGGGAAGTTTGGAGTGAGGTCTTATCATGTTATAGATAATTCCTACGGCTCTGAGCATACTCTACATTCTTGACAAAGCAACCTTGATAAATAGGTCACCTGTGTTTAGCCTCCAACTAGGCTTCATGTTGCAATTTTGGTGTTTTGTATAATTTTATTTTGAAAACAGCTTTATTGAAATGTAATTCACATGCTTCATCTGCTCCTTGAGTTTTGTGGAATTTGAGAAAGTGAGCACAATGTATGTTCATACCTTTTGATTCTTTAACTTTTTTGCCTAAAATTGTATTTATTTTTCCATATTGAGTTCATGTAACACTTTAATATGTATATACATTGTACAATGTTTCAGTCAATTTAAACGTCTTTAATATTTTATCCTTTAATTATGATAAATTATTCAGATTTCTTACTTTTAGCTTTTTGAAATATATAGTACATCATTATAACCTCTACTCACCCTGTTAGGCAACAGTGCACAGAACTCATGCTTCTATCTAACTATAACTTAATGCTCATAGACCAACTTCTGCCAAGTCTCCTTCCCCATCTACTCTCCCTAGTTTAACCACCATTTTGCTCTAAGCTTTTCTGAGATCAACCATTTTAGAATCTTTCTTTTTTTTCCACTATTTATTTTATAAATATTATAACAGGTTATGCACTATTTTATCCCTTTACCCCTGCTTCTGTTTTCTAGGGCCATCCTCAGTGGGGTTATGGTATTCACTTTGAGGGGGTCATGAATGTCTCAGTCAGTCCCTATGCAGTCCCTATCTTAGGATATTCCTACTCACTCTGCAGTTCTTACAGTCTTTCCACTCCCTCTTCTGAAATGTTCCCTGAGCCATGGCAGGCCTGTTGGCACTCTGATTTAGTGTTATCAGTGGCCTCTGTATTTCTGATTTGATGGGTTTTAATTGATCACTGTGTATGACACAATTGCTTTGGAACTGGTTGTACTGATAGATTATAATTATATATCTTACATCCCCTCTCCCCCACCACAATTCTGCTAAAGGTCTTCTTTGATGGGGTTACTGGTTTAATTTTTTTTTGAGGTAGGGTCTTGATCTAGCCCAGACTTACCTGGAATTCACTATGTAGTGTCAGGCTGGCCTTGAACTCATGGTGATTCTCCTATCTCTGCCTCCCCAGTGCTGGATTTAAAGGTGTGCACCACCACACCCAACTTCAATTCTTTAATTTATTCCATTTCTACCATGCTTATGTTATGAGTCTGTCAGAACATACATTGCATATCTTTCTTCTAAATACTCCTATATACCTTTTAAAATTTCTAAGCAGACTAACAATAATGGAATACAATAACAACTTTCATCACTTGGAGCACTGAGTTGCTCAAAATTCTCAATAGAGATATTGCTAATTGGTATGCCAATATGCAGGACACAGTGTAACTATAGGTTATTCCCATGTTTGTAGTGTATATAAACCACCTTGAGGAAATGACCTAATTCCATCTGAAAGTTTCCATTAACTTTTCTAATCCCACACACTTATACATGGATGTAGATGAAAATATGGTAACAAATACTTAAAAATTCTTCCTAGACTACTACACGTGATCACTCCAGAACTTGATCACATAGGTTATATTGTAGTTTAATAGTTTAGATAGTATGAAGGATGAAGAACTGAAAATAATGTAATTGATAGTGGAGTACTTCAAAGAAAAAAATTAGGGAACATGGAGAATTATTGGATATGAAAGGGGCATGCACCACTTTGAGCATCTGGCTTTACATGGGTCCTGGGTAATCGAATCTGTCATTAGACTTTGTAGGCAAGTGTCTTAACCATGGTGACATCTCTCCAGCCCCTGTATTTAAAATTTGTGATACAATATTTGATCATATTGGAATATTCCAATGTGTGAACCTTATCTTGATGTGTTTTGATGTGTAAATTTTTATGATGTTTGGTTTAGTATGTCTCTTTCCTTTTGTAATAACTTAATAATGTCTAGTTTGCTAATAATGGATTTGGTAGCTTTATCACTGTTTTGTTTTCATTATTAAATTTGCATAACATACATGCAGATCCTAAAATTTGGCACATTTAGATGTATCCTAATAGAGCTCAGTCTGCTCTTGGCAAAACACATTGATGTTTACATGTTATGAAAAAGCTGTCTATCAATGGTTTTTAGGTAGAAACATGGGCCATGTGGTCATTGTTCATTATCAGAACTGGGAAAATGTAGCTGATAAGTATTGGGTAGATGTTGCTTAACATCTTAACATGCATAGTATAGCCTCTACAGAAAAGTACTATCTGAAACAAAATATCAATTGTGCTAAAGTTGGAGATATCTTCTAGAGTCTTCTAGAGGAATGGTTTTGTGGCTATCTTTTATTTTAGAGCACAAAGTTTAAAAAATATTTTTTATTTATGAGAAAAAAGTGAGAAAGAGGAGAGAGAGAGAGAGAGAGAGAGAGAGAGAGAGAGAGAGAGAGAGAGAGAGAGAGAGAGAAGTTTGGACATGCCAGGGGCTCCTGTTGCTGCAAATGAACTCCAGGCACATTTGCCACCCGATGCATCTAACTTGACATGGGTTCTGAGGAATTGAACCCAGAAAAGCAGGCTTTGGAAGTAAGCACCTTTAGCTGCTGAGTCATCTTCTCAGCCCCTAGAACAAAGCCTTTCGAGATACCTTTGGAACTAGCAAATAAGCAATGTATGCACTGAGGAAGACTCTGAGAATAGCATTCCCATGAACTCCTCTTAGCTTTTGTTATGCTTGTTAGCTTCTCTGGGAGCTTTCCCACACAGACTGTCATATAAATCCTATATTATTCTTGAATGTAGAAGTGGAAGACTTTCCAAATAAATATGCCTTTTTTTCAGGTGAAAAATGACACGGAGAATTTAAGTGATTATCCCAAGTTATATGGCTGATTAGTGATCCCAACTCCCAGTCTGGCTATAAAGGCAGAGTGAAGAGGCTGACTTTTTATGTCTCTAGTTGAAAAGCAGGCTTCTGGTGCCAGGGTACAGAACATTTTGTTTCATGCCTTTTTTTTCTTGTCTCCTATTTCCTCAGTCATATGAAAAATCCTAGTGGAATAATTTCACCATTTGAACATTTGAGACTGATTGTCATATCATTTTCAATTAAACCTGTATCTCATATTCAGCATTCCATTACTGGTATGTTAAATTAGCTTATGTTAACCTGAAATGTATAGTCAGCAGTAATCATAGAATGTGAGGGAGTCAATCTTAAATGCATGCTATCTATTCTGCTGACAGCCATGGTGAAATCAGAACACCTCGAGGAATACAGGCTTTCTTCATTTTTCTCCTGCAAGTTCGAAGTCATGCCTCCTCTTGTAGCTGTCGAATAATAAATGAGTTTATGTCAGAGTGCCATTAATCAGGACTTAATTATGATTTAATGAGATTTAATAAGAACTGGAGAAAACACAGATGCCTAATAACTTGGATAATGGTGACCGTAAGGAACACTCAGAATGTTAAGCCATAATAGGAACCTACTGGCATATCCATTGAAACTTTACTCTTACTTTGTTACTAGTTTTTTTTTTTTTGGTAGGACTAAGAACCTTAAGCTCTATTTTTGAGACTATTAATATTAGGAAATTATGTCTTCTGTTTTGTAGTTAATTTTGAATGAAATAGATATTCAGTCTAAATCATCTTTCTATACACACACACACATATATATATATTTATATATTTATATATATATGTTTCTCACACAAAAGCTTTTCAACAAATTTTACAGACCTTTGAAAAAAGTGAGTGGAAAAGTTACAATGTTCTCCATCCTATATGTATACCTTGCCTATCTGTCAAAAAGTTCCTGAAATTTACATTTACAGTTTGGAGTCTAGGTTTTGTGTTAGTTACTTTTTGTATCACTGTGACTAAACCTTGACTGGGAAAAAAGTAGTTTGTGAATGTAGTGTATAGAAGTCCAGGATGGTACAGCAAGTATGTCTATGGGCTCTGCTCATTGTGGTGAAGGGAGCATGAGGCTGCTTGCTCACATCTGAGTGGATCAAGAAGCCTAGACAAGGGCTGGAGAGATGGTTTAGTTGTTAAGGACCCAGGCTTGATTCCCCAGTACCCACCTGCAGCTGGATGCACAAAGTCACACATGTACATGGAGTTCGTTCACAGTGACTAGAGGTCTTGGCATGCCCACTCTCTCTTTATCAAATAAATAAATAAATAAATAAATAAATAAATAAATAAATAAATAAATAAATAAATAAATTTTAAAAGAAACAGGGACAAGGCAGGAAGTAGGGCTAGACTATAAACCTCAAACCCCACCTTCATTGACATCTCTTCTTAGCATAGCTCCACTCATTGAAGGTTCCACAAGCTCCTCAAATCACACTACTAGTTGGGGACCATGTGTTCCAACACACGCATCTATTACGTTATTTCACATTTGAGACATAAGAGATCTGTTCTCCATACACTTCTTGAGTTTCTACCAGGTACCTAGCAACAAGGACCGAGAGGCTTCATATGTGTTTTCTGAAGTTGAACATTTAGGTTGCAGATTGAAGAGATCCAGAGGAAATCAAGACAGACCGGGAAAAGAGAGGAGGACTTGAGTAACTAAATGTAAAGAAAACAGCCCTGGAATTTTCAGTGTGGAGGTACATAAGTGGAAATCTGACAGAAAGATTAAGAAAATAAGGAAAATTGAGAGATGACATAAAAACTACAGAAGTGTTTTTTTTCTCCTCGTTTATTTAGTTGAATGGCTACAGGGATAGTTGTCATAAAGCTTCTTCAATTATCTGTTGAACTAATGTGTTGAAAATGGATGAATTATTTGTAAATACTTACAGTCTAACAGTTGTTTTCAATCCTGGTTGTATGTTCAAGTTATCAGGTGAGGTTTAAGCCTTTGCTTGGCCTCACTCCCACCTGGAATTCTGATTTATTGGGTGTAGGATTAGCTCTAAGAAACTGCTATTAATATAGCAAAGCAAATATAACACACCCCTGTGAGTGATTCTAAAATCCAGGGAAACAGAGATGGAAAGTCGCTAGGCATCTCAGGAACTTCATAGGATGCTTGTGATCTGTGCTTAATGGTAATGACAACAGAGTATTGATATATGAGGCTATACTCTGCTTTTTGTGAAAGAATGAGTAAAACGCATATCCCTCTAACACTTTGCTTTTGGTATCCCCCCCCATCCTGTGAAGCCTAGGTGTGATTTGACAATGAATAGGGGAGTCACATAGAACAATAGTGATCAATTGGTTCCCTACTTTACAGAGTGGTCTTCAGGGGATACCTTCGCCTAACATATTTTGAGTTGAAAATCAACATAAATAAAAGCAAACTGAAATCTGACTTAAAAACAAAGCCATTAATAATTAGGATATAAAATTATGTAAATATATGAAAGCTTTGTGACAATCAGAAAATGACTTCCAGGGATGAAAACATAAATGATGCCTATGATTATTCGAAGGAGGCCCTGTCAATGGCAGAACATTCACCAATGAGTATCAGAAAGAACACACAGACACACAGACACACAGACACACACACACACACACACACACACACACACACTGCAGAATTCACGTTTATAGAAGGATGACGATGTTTTTAAACCTCTTTTTGAGGGTGATAGCACTGTTGAGGGTGTGGAATGATTAAATGTGTTGATCAATATAACAGTTAAAAGATATGGGGAATAAAAAGGAACTGGAAAATACATGGTAGTTATTTTGAAAATACACACAATTTTTATTTCCTGATGTACTAAATATTTGATAAATTTATCTTCAGTCACTATTTATTGATGCGAGCTAGCCTGCATGGAAAAATTTGTTTAATTTGTCATTTTAATAGGAATGCCATTAGAAATGCAGATTGTTTGATGAAAACCTTTAGCTTTAAAGGAATTAGATGATTAGACCAAGCACTGCATCATGATGGTTGACATTTTTTTTTTGAGTTATCACTGCCTTTGGTGTCTTATACAGTCTGCTATATTTTTGTTAGAGGTTAATTAGGTTATGTTTATTTTCAACAAAATCTAATTTGTTAAAATTAAAATGGAACACTAAAATTTTATAAGAATTTTCTACTTTCTACTGGTCATTTGAACTTCAATATTTATTTCTCACTCTTCCAAAATTGCAATATAATCATTTATCATAGGAAAGATGAAAAAGTAACACCAACAATGATTGTGTCATCGGTGGAGACTGGGTGAAGAGGCTGTCATGGTAAATCCTGATTGTCAGCACTCCTAGACTGAGAGACACCTAGGAGATCTGGAAAGCACATCTCCAGGTGCACCTGTGAAGGCATTTCCAGAGAGCTTTCTATCATGAGAATTCTGAGATAATGAACATTACTACATTGATGGATTAGAAATGTAAAGAGACAATCAAGAGGTGGTGGAACTGTGGCAGGAAGGGACTAATTGGAGGAATTAGATCATTGAGGCCATACCTTTGAAGGTCATCATGAATTGAGGCCCTCTGCATCATTAAAGCCTCTTTTTCATACTGTCCTGCTGGTCCTAGGTCAGTAAAGATTGGGACAATCAATCCTGGATTAAGACCTCTAAAACTATGAGCCAAAATAAATCTATCTTCCTTTTAAGTTGTCTCCTTTGATGTTTTGTCACAGCAATAAAAAACTAAGACAGAGAATCTGTGAAACACAAAATTCCACCTGGAAAAATCCTTCCAAATGCAAATGGATAACTTGGATGTACAGTAGGCAGGGATTAAAAGTCAAATATTAACCTTGCTATGAAATTTTGCTAAAAGCACTAGCCAGTGAATGAAAAACTATAACATAAAAGTTAATTTTATTACTGAAGCCGTGATGGCAATGAGGCTTTATATACAATGTTGACTAAAATTAAATTGGTATAAAATTTGCTGATGTAAGCTGATGATATATGTCAGAGATGTTTAAATGTGTGTTTCTTTGGTTTAATAATGATACTCTTAGAAAATTCTGTGGAAATAATCAGACCATAGATCAATGACATGTTTATAAAGACATTATCAACAGTGTTAATAATACAGAAAAGCCGGGCAGAGGTTAAATGCTTAATGATAAGGGTGTGGGAAAAATCATGCTGGTAATTCATTCAACAGATGTATGTAATAATTCAAAATGATGTATAAGCTCATATGTGTTGGTTTTGAAAGTAATATATTGTTAATAAGAAAATCAGGTTATAGCAGATTTGAGTAGGAAGAATTATTTGCCCATATGAGAAAGATGAAATCTTGAATAAATATCTACTTGTTAATGTTTATGTTTCAGTGATAGGAGTAAGAATTTCTTTTCTACTTTTAAACTTTATTCTATGAATTTTTAATAACTTATTTCACATAAAATTAATGTAAAATATAATTGGCAGCATGAAATACTATCATTCTACAGAAAATCCCTATTGTGTTTGTTATAATTTTGAGATTGCCTTTAAGCCACAATGGATACATTTTATATGCAGCTATAGTCCATTAAAATTTTATTTCCATAAAATGTTATGAGAGTACACACAGGACACAGTTAGTTGTAATGAAATTCAAATAAATAATCGAGTGGAAGTGATGTAGATGATCCAGTTTCCATGAGGAGAGGATTGGAGGGAATGTGCTCTTCAGCCCAATATGTCTTTGTGAATGAGTTAAATGACCTTCATCTTTGAGGAGGGTGGGATTAGATACAACAGAAGAAAGATGTGCTCAGATGCAGAGATTGATGGCTCATGAGAAGAAATGTATCCTTTTAAGTACAGCTTTTTCACATTGCACAGTTAGGACTATCACGAGTTAATAATCTATTCATTTTTAATTAATTTCTTTTTAATGAGTAAGTATATACATTGTATGAGCAAATCTTGTGAAGGTGTCCCCGTTTCTCCTCCTCACTGGAATCCTTCCACAGTGCACATACTAGATTTGTCCATAGGTTAGGGGGTTATGAACTGCACCAGAGGAAGCCAGGATTTCTTTCTTTCTTTTTCCTTCCCGCTTTATGCATTGTTGCTGAAGGGGGGATGTCTCTGGATATTCTCCCCACCATGGCTCTTATATTCTTTAGCAACATTTTTTCCATTCTACTTGTAAATCTATTTGTTAAACCTCTCTCTGTTGGAAGAGCAAGCAGGTAGTTTTCAGTTTTTGACAGCTATGATATATATTTGTGTCATGGTGAGCAAAAGTTTTCACATCTCAAGTAAATGGCTAGGGATTATGGCTCAAGGTATAAGAGTATATTGAACTTTATAAGATACTGCTAAACATTTTACACATTACTTTACATCAGCTGCATATTAATGTTCTAGCTCCTTCATATTCTTACTCAATTTGATATAGTCAGGATGGTTGCTCATTTGATGTACTAATCAATAAATGTGAAATTAAATCTTATTTTGGTTTTAATTCACATTTTCCCACTGATAATGCTACTGAATATCTTTTCAACATTTCAAAACTGTATCAGAATATCAGTGCTATGGATTTATTAATATACTAATATGCTTTAATTTTTAAAAGTAATAATTCTGTGAATCATATGCTTTAAAAAATGTTGAAGCAGTTTAATATTACCAGTTTAAAATCTGCTTAGTCGCAAGGGTTTGCTCTTTTTATATACTTCTTGGCTTAACTTGCTCTTGGTTAAAGCTTTTGCACCTATGTTCATGGGACAGTCATGTAGTTTCATTTTATCATCTGTGATGGTTTATATGGATTGTCTAGAATCACCTGTGAGGGGTTATCTCAATCAGGTTAGCCTTTGGGCTCGCCTGTGAGGGATTTTCTAGATTAGGTTAGTGGAGGGGGGAAGACTCGCTTTAGCTGTGGGTAGCACAGTTCCACAAGTTTGTTTCCTGACCTGTATAAAGAGGAGTGGGATGGCTGAACCCCAGCATTCATGGCTTTCTGCTTCCTCACAGTGGAATGAATGTGGCCAGCTGACTCAAGTTCCTGCCGCCGTCCATTCTCTGCCAAAATGGACTATAACCTGAAACTATAAGCTAAACCTTCCTCTCTTAACTAATTTCTGCTAGGTATATTGTCCTACCAAGGAAAGGGTTACTAATGCACTGTCTTTGGTTTTGTTATCAAGGCATGCTAAGATTTGCATATGAAATTTTCTCTTATTGTTTCTTGTAAGTCTGCTGGCAATTTTTACTGTTTTCTTTTCCTGAGAATGCTTCTTCCTTTATTACTATTTTTAATGCTTTTTATTGGTATAAAATTATATATATATTAACAAAACAATATGCTCAGTCTTATAAATTATTAAATAAAATACTTTTGAAAATTAGTATTTTTAAAATATTTTATTGATTTGCAAGCAGATAGAGACAAAGAAATGGCTATATATATATATACGTATATATATATACGTATATATATATATACGTATATATATATATATATATATATATATATATATATATATATATATATATATATATAGAGAGAGAGAGAGAGAGAGAGAGAGAGAGAAAGAGAATGGGCATACCAGGGCCTCTGGCCGCTGCAAACAAACTCCAGATGCATGCACCAGCCTGTGCATCTGGCTTATGAGGTTATGAGGACACTGGGGAATCAAACCCAGGTCGTTAGACTTGGTAGGCAAGTGCCTTAACTGCTGAACCATCTCTCCAGCCCTTGAAAATTATTTTGCTAGCAACTTCTGTTTCATAGTTTTTGCTCTTAGTATTTTAAGTTTGTCACTTTGTTTCTTCTGGTCAGATTCTGCTGTGATTTTTATCTTTTAAACATATCTTTTTGTTTTCACTGCTCTTAAAGATGTTTCCTTGGTATTATAGCAGTTCACATAAAGCAGATTTACATTCCTTCACAATATCTTTATTTTTTAATTCCCCCCCCCATTCCCTCCTCACCTTTGGTGGTGATTGGAATTAGGTGTCCTCTACAAACTCATGTGTTCTGAAGGCTTGATCTCCAACTGATGGCAATTTCAGAGGTAGAGCTTTGCTGGAGGAGGTGTGTTGCTGGAAGTGGACCTTGAGGATTTTAGCCCCTAACTTACCAGTGTTAGTTTGGCTAACTAACTGCTGTTTTCCATCTGATGTTGGCCAGGAGGTGATGTCCACCCTCTGCTCATGCCATCCCTTTCCCTGCCATCATGGAGCTGCCCCTCAAGCCTGTAAGACAAAATAAACAACTTTTCTCCCATCAGCTGCTTTTGGGGTATGTTTAGGCCAGCAATTCTATGGTAACTGCAATACCTTCTGACCACCCTCCCACCCTAGGGTCATTTGCTGAGGTCAAAAGTCATTTTTGGAGGTCATGCTTGGATAAGTGCTATTGGAATCTAGTAATTTTGGGCATACTTCCAAACTTCTATAATGCACAGAAAAGCTCCTTAAACAAAATCATCTAAATGGAAATTTCAATAATTCTGAGCAAACTTGAATTAGAGTATTTTACTTATACATCTGAGTTACTACAAAGTCCCTGAAGGATAACTCCAGAAATTGTGTTGGAGTTGGGATTTGATTTTGGGGGTGGCTTTAGCTCTTGTCAGCATATGTTTTCTTGCCTTTGTGCATGCCTCACATTTTTTGTTGTTGTTGTTGTTGAAAGGTGAGTGTCTTGTATAGGACAGTAATGACTGAGGCAATAGTTTTATGACTGGATACAAGCACGACTATTCTTTAAACTTTTCTGTAAAGATTTGAGTTAATCTGATGTTGACAAGCTAAGGTTTGTTGTTGCTATGGTTACTCTTTATGCACCACAGGCTTCAAATGCCTCTAGTAATACCTTCTGTTTAGGGTAAGGCTGTTTTCATTTTAAATTTTTATTTGGAACTTGATATATTTTTTTCAAATGCATTTGTTCATTTGTAAGGAGAAATAGAGAGAATGAGAATGAGGAGAATGGATGCACCAGAGCCTCTTGCTATTGCAAATGAACACCAGATAGATGTGCCACTTTGGGCATCTGCCTTTACATGGAGACTGGGGACTCAAACCAGGGCTGTCAGGCTTTTCAAGCAAGCATCTCTCCAGCCCTGGAAATTTAATATATGAGCATACTATAATTTGGTTTTATTTCTATTAGATTATCCTCTTTTGACATCCCTCTCCCCAGCTTCTGTTCCACTGAGGACTCCCTTTTTTCAAGGTAGTCCTTCCTGTTTTATTGTCTCATTCCTTTTGTCCACCTCTGTCTTTTGTGTCAAAATGTCTATAGGTGAGCAGTGGTTTTGGGAGGGTACCAGAAATCACCATGGGGTCATAAATGTCCCAGAACTTTTATGGGGGGAGGGACAAAACTTCAGAGTACACCCTCCTTCCCTGGCTTTTAAATTATTTCCACCCACTCTTCCACAAGGTTCACTGAGCCTTGGAGGGTGTGTTAGAAGTATCTTTTAGTGTTGAGCTCTTGATAGCCTCTTATTTTTTGCTTTGGTGAGTTTTGAGTCTCCTCAGTGTCTACCACCATTCCATAGAGAAGGTCCTCTGGCCATCAGTGAGAATAGTACTCCTCTTTAACTCACCTCTTCCTCTGTCATGTTTCCTGGGTTGGTCTGCTAAATGGATTTTTTTTTCCAAATTCTGCTTGACCTTCAGATTTGGGTCTTCTGTATTTCAGGTTTTGTATCTTTCCAACGTTTTAGGTGGCATTTCACTTCACCAGGAGGTATGATTTCCTCATCATGCTTTTTATGTGTGTTCCTTGAGGTCTATGTGCAAAACACCTCCAGTATAATGAAAAATGCCCCTCTTCTACCATATCTGGGCCTCTTGCATTCTACATACTCTTGTTGCCTTACATTTTGCCTCCATTATTTTATTAACTATTATCTGACTTCATATGTATCTGGCTGCATCTAGTTGTCTGCCATATAACAGTGCTGTATTTAAAGAAAGGTTAAGCATTTAGAGTTTGCTTTACACTTTTTTTTCAAGGTAGGGTCTTGCTCTAGCCCAGGCTGACCTGGAATTGACTCTGTAGTCTCAGGGTGGTCTTGAGCTCACAGATTCAGTTTGTGTGTGGAGGGATCCGGGGGGTTGGCTTATCTTCCAGGCTACTAGTACACATGGGTGGTGAAACAGGAGGTTTATTGAATGTGGTTAATGTATTCATAGAGTTTAAAATTGACTATATACATGGTTGAGGTTCATTAATGTTTTCCAGCTGATTCAAAAAAGAATCGGATTTGATTACCTTTAGAACCAAAATTTTCATTGCAGAAAATGAAATACACGAAAGCTCGAGGAGAGAATAAATTTTACTCATAATGTTCCCACCAGGAAATAATAGAGCTTAACATTTTAAATATCTTCTTTCCTTATGTATATATTTTATGCCACAGTATTCTATAAACTTAAAATATATGTTTAGAGGTTACAGACCCACTTTTTTAAACCTTTGTGAATTTTCTTATATCCCTAAATATTCTCAGGATCTTTCTTTTATGTGACCCTACTTACTATAATTTATAATACTAATTCCATAACTTTGGATATTTAAGTTATACTAATTTAGTTTATGGTTACAGTTATTATGACATTATAACATTATATTATATTATAACATTTTTATAACATTATATTATAACATTTTTATTTTTTGATTTTTAAAAATTTATTTATTTATTTGAGAGACAGAAAGAAAGAGGGAGGGAGGAGGGAGAGAGAAAGAGCAAGTGAGTGAGTGTGAGTATGGGAACACCAGGTCCTCCTGTCACAGCAAATGAACTCCAGATGTATGTGCCACTTTGTGTATCTGAGCTGGCTTTATGTGGGTATTGGGGAATCAATCCCAGATGGACAGGCTTTAAAAGCAAATGTCTAATCACAGAGCCATTTACCCTGTCCAATGACATTTTTTAACATCAAATTTGTTATTTCTCTAAATCTTAGAACTAAATTTATCAGTGCTGATGAAGTGTACAATGTTAGACTTTTGATCGTCATGTAAGCCGGGTTACCTTTCATAAAGATCACACCAATCTTCACTGAGATTATATGACGGCTATATTCTGGAAGGGAGGTTTCTCTGATTCCCCATCATTGTAAAGGAAGCAAGAAGAAGCAGAAAAATCTAGTTGAAAATAGTAGAAAGCTGTTCTACAGTAAGTGAGATGATAATGTCAGAATATCTGTGTATTTTAAACATGCCTTTAAGAAGGTAAATACTTTTGTTTCTCTGAAAAGTTCCCGAATCTCTTGGATTTTGAGGCAGTTGATGTAATTTTGGAATTTTGTTCTCCTTTTCTTCACGTTAAGGTCTTTCACCTTCTTCACCTTCTGGTTCAGATGTTTATCCATCTTGAAGTTATTTCCCAAATCTGGAAATTGTTCAGTTACTCGTGGTTATGGATGGAACCCATAGCTTACAATGTCTGCTTTTAGCACAAGGCATGATGTTCAGTCTTTTAAATGCATATCTTTTTATAGCTATGTCTGAACATATGTCAAATGCAGAGCTACTGAATTGCACTTTTCCTGTTTTTCAGGGAAGGGCCCAGTGTTTTTTTATTTATTTACTAAGTTTTTGTTCATCACTTTTTGATGACTAGATTGTAAAATTCATCTCATTGATGCCATTTTCCTTACTAGTTTACCTCTAATTCATTTTATTTATTTATTTATTTATTTCCAATTCATTTTTTATTGCCCGAGTCAATTGAAAATCACTAAATATTTTAAAAATATTTTATTTATTTATTTGAAAGAGAAAGAAGGAGAGGGAGGGAGAGAGAGAGAGGAGAGGGGAGAGAGAGAGAGAGAGAGAGAGAGAGAGAGAGAGAGAGAGAGAGAGAGAGAGAGAGAGAGAGAG
>PVHP010022045.1:0-10438 GCA_004024765.1 Zapus hudsonius
TCTATTCACTGTACTGACCATTAAGTCACAATCTTTATGAAGCTCAAAATTAATTGGACTTGCCTTTCTTCCTAGAATAAATTGAATAGAGTGTTATTAGTAGATGACATTTCTTCCAGATCTTGTAATAGAGTTGAAGGAAAATAAAAATCTTTACCTCCCCTATTCAGAAAAAATGTAGATTTCTGTCTTTCTCCATATGCATAAGAACTTCTTCACAGAGCATGCAAGCATATAGATCTTCTCGTCTTTTAACTCAGTTCCTGCAAGGACTCATTTCAGTTATTGCTGTGATTGGAATCACTGGGATGTGACAGCAAGTACCCAGGATTCCAAATTAACTTGTTTCTAAGCTCACTTTATAGAATCAGTTGTGACTCTGATTCTTGGGGGTCACATCACTTAGCTGCTATTTTAACTTATTTTTCTGCTTTTACAATAATCAATTGATAATAAGAGGTTAAAATCAGAGAATAAATAGATATTTCATCTGTTGCCAGCAGAAACAACCCTGTTCAAGACCTCAAATCACATAGTCCACAAACAGACATTTTTCCAAAAAAAAGGAGACAATTTTCTGTCATCACTTGTACTTCATTCCTGACATCAACTGATTTTCAATATACAGAGATCCTGTGAAGGAAAGATCCTTGACCACATGTAAAGGTGTTGGTCACTGGCAGACATGTGAGTGATTTTACTTCTTTAGTCAATTTTATGTTCTTTAATGGTTTCTTGATTAATTAAATATTCTGAAAGACCATTTGCCATAGAAAAATGATACCTAGGAAACTCCATTTGAGTATCTTGGTAGATCAATGTGTTTAAAGAAGGTGAATGTATAATCAGAGGATATATGAGTTCTATTAGTGATCTCATTCCCAAAACAAGGTGTCAGATATATTCAACAGGCAGTATTTTTTTGAGGTAGGGTTTAAATCCATCCCAGGCTGACCTGGAATTCACTATTACCCTTGGGGTAGCCTCAAACTCACTCTGACCCTTCCACCACTGCTTTCCTCATGCTGGCATTAAAGGCGAGCACCACCATGCCCAGGTCTACTAAATATCTTTAAGGTATGTCATACTGCAGGCTAAAAATCAGCCTCTTCTGGAATCAGCAGTGATTGGAGAATGGAGTCAGATGCTTTTGATGGAGGAGGGAATGTCTTCTCTTCCCCTCATCATTGCACATTTCTTTCCTGGCCCCATGACAGCAGCCCATGCAGTGATTTTTGAGGGAAAATTGATCTTCTATTTAATTGTTTGATGTTTACTCAGAACTTAAATGTTTTATGATAGATTTAACTTTACTCTGTTTCCCATCCTCATTCTCAATTCCTCGATATATTCTCTTTCAAGTGATCCTTCAGTGGGTGTGCAGCTAAAACAACTATTTTCCTTAGGTGTTTGTGATGTACTCCTTTGCTTAGGTGCCTGTTTTTCTAACATTTCCTACTTTCTCCTGGGTGAGCATAACCTTTAAATTATAATCAGTTAATTGTGGAAGTCACAGTCTTCTATCTTGTGAATAATTTCATAGAACCTTGGAGACAGTTCACTAAATCACACAATCACCTATTAACTGTGTCAAATAGGTTTGAGTCCAGAGTGACAGTTACCCCCCTCTGGAGCTGCTTTAGTCTTTGAAAATTTGAACACTTAAAATTATTTATTGAATGTACAAATCACCCATTAATTTTTCTAACCAATAGCCCCTAGTCTTCTAGGTTTTTACTCCAATGTTTAAATGTTAATGTCCCTTCCTTTGTGGAAAGAGGCACAAATGTCTCATTATCTCAAAGGGGAAAACATGGCTCTGCTGTCACTGGATACCTAAATTTTTCTAAATGTGATAGGTCCATTAATCTTCATACAATTTTTCTCCTACCACCAGGAATAATTCTGTCATAGCAGTTTATAATAATCACCATGACTCTTTTACTAAATCCACTGAGTGTCATGAATGATGTGAATTTCACATATTTCTTTTATAAATGACAAGATGATCAACTTTCTGGTGAACTCTACTATGTCAGGATCAGTGGCAGTTAAAGATTTGAGACAGATGATTAGTGTGGACAGCACTTCTTTCCTCATGAAAGTAAGCCATGTTCTGCTTGCTGGTGAAGACATGGGGGGAAAAGTAACCCATTTGAAAGTTAAGTAGCTGAAATGGCAACTGTCAGAGACTGTGTTGATTTCTGACAATCAAGACACCTATGTGTCACAAAATTTGATACCAGAGATACCAGTTGATTAAGATTAGGACACCTGACAGGAAATTGCTGTGGTCTGTTTTGAACCTGAAAGCTTATATGGGTAAATTATTTAGAGAGTAATGGGATTCATCTCCTGTTTCTTTAAGTGTTTTAAGGATGATAATAACTTTGATACTAGTGCTAGGCAATTTAAAGTCATGTGTAATAGGTATGTTCATGAGTGTGTGTGTGTGTGTGTGTGTGTGTGTGTGTGTGTGCACTCACTTATTCATGGATGAAATCATGGGTTCTGTGTATGTGAGCTAGAATGCACAAGCTGCTGCACACATTTGCAGATTAAGTGAAAGCTTTTGGCTGTTGACCCTTATAGTCTAACTTGTCATTTGGGGCAGGTACGTTGTTCTCTTTTTTGCCAATTGATAGAGTCACCAGGATAGCTGATCCATGACCTTCTGAGAATGAACTTTGCCTCTTCTACCCATCACGCTGTCATTCCTCGGATTACTGAAGTCTTCCACAGATGCTGGCTCTTAAGTGAGGTTAAGGATCCTGCTAGAGTTGTAAGTGATTCATCTACTGAGCCATCTCTATGTCTCTGACTGGGCTTCTTCTTCCTGCTCTGTATGACCCGACATGGACTCTTGTGATCAGCATGTATTGTTTTCTTAGGCTGTGAAATACCATTTGGCAAGGGTGGTGACAGTACTGTCCTCATTATGAAATTAATAGGGGATAGCAATTATGATGGCATTTGGTTCTTCTGTATCAATTTAGATACTTAATTCTTCAATATGTATAGGTATCCCTCTAACAATTACATGTTATCGGACACACACATGTGTGCACCCTCGCAGTCAATGATAATATTGTCTTTAAGGAACCCCATCTTCTCACTAGTGAGAACTGAAGATAATAAAGTAGTTTTTTTTTTTTTCTATTTGGGTATCCTTCACCAGCAATCAATCATCTTTCTTCTTTAAATTTCTTTTCTTTGTTACATGATTCTCTGGCAGTTTGGCTTTCCTTTTCTAAGATCAACATGATTTGTTGGTAAGTTTCACAAATTAATCAACATCAAAGTATATGATTGCTTTCTTTCCCATTGTAGTAATTCAGCTGTTCCTGTACAGTTAAAAACTACCATTTGTTTCTCCAGTCAGGAATCTTGTAAGGCCCACTGTTGCCAGGAAACAGGACTCCTACAGTAAAGTAAATATCAAGGAAAACACAGTTAAACATTTCTCAGAAGCAGCTGTAGCACACACCAATGTCCTTCTTTCCTCATTGATGAAAAGAGGGACCTTTTTGTCCTCTAGGGAACTCTTACAGCAGAACCTCTACTCTCAATATTAACCGACGGTAAAATCCCTCCAATAGGTTTATTGAGGTCCACTGTGACAGTTCAGCCATAAGAGTTTAAATGCCATTGGCACTTTACCGTTATAACCATGCAGACATCTGCATGGCCACTGAAGGCAGAAAGAAAAATCAGTGTCCACGCGCTTAATCTTGTGTTCATCTAGGTAATAAAAACACATTACTTGCTTCCCCTCCACTCCATTAGACTCTGTTTTTTGATGATAAACTCCCATTTCGAAAATGTGAAAAATGAAGAAGAAGAAAAATGTTTTGGGATACAGTATTTTTCAAATATAAAAAATAAAATATTATCTCAAAATTTAAAATCGGCAAAATTTCTAAAACTTGCTTTAATACTTTCTCAATAGTTGCAAAATTATGAAATATAAAATTAGAACAATAATTGTTAACTAAAGCTTGCTATTTTATAATTTTTAATGTTCCTTCAAAAAAAAAATCCAGGAGTGATCATGATTTATTACTCCATATGAAAGATGATAAACAATTTTATATACATTTGTTGGAATCAAGAGTAAATCACATTTAAATATATTTATACACACTCAAACAACCTTTTCAACTTTGTAGTTGATATTAAAACCTTGAATGTATTAATCAGATTTATCTCTAGAAGGTGGCACTAATAAGATTCAGTTTATGCATTTAACTTTTGTTATGATATATATATATGTATACATATATACATGTATACATATATATATATATACATTTTGACATGTTTTTTCCAGCTGTACAGCCAAATCAAGATGAGCACTAGATAACTCAATTCTCCTGACTCAGCATCAAGAATACTGGGAATTATAGGTTTATTCTATACCAATCACCTTCAATACTACCTCATAAAAACTTAAACTCTAATTTGCACATATTTAAATTTGACAAATTGAATAAATTTATTTAAAATGAACTGATTTAATTTTATCACAGTCTTTTAATGTTGAAAGAGGAAATTGCTTAGATACTGAGATCCCATGGTGTTAGTTGATATTCAGGTAATTTCATGACTTGTTAGGTGTAAAGGGAAAAAAATCATTAATAAAACTAAAATACAAAAATACATACAAATTTAACTTTATAATAGCCATATATGCTACTTACACTTACAGAAAGTAAGTGCAATTACTTATAGAAATTACATTTACTTTCTATAACTAGTAAGTAATTACACTTACTTTCTGTAAGTAATTAAACTTGCTTTCTGTAACTAGTTAGAGTAATTTTCCTCATGGCTCAACAATGGCCATTCATTGCTGAATTAGTATTCTACAAAAGTAGACTTTTTAAATATCAGGAAACATTACAATTTAGTTTATTTACAGTGAATTTAATATCCCCATCTAAAGTCATTATTGTTCTAAATTCTCCACTTTATGTCATTCATGATGGCCTGGGCCTAAACAATTTGTTGTTTTGCTTTTCTTGCATCACAGGATGTCTAACTGAAAGCTGTGTAAGGCAATGTATGAATTCAAAGAGTTGATCACGGCATCAATATTCTTTTTATGTCATTCTTTGTGAGTGGGTTCCTTCTTGCTGTGCTTCTGCTCCTGAGATGTCTGACTCTTTCCAGGCATTGTGTTTGCTTCAGTTGAGAAGCAGAAGAGAAGATGTAGGGATAAAATGAAGAGACAGGCCACTTGAATTTGCCTCTATATTTTTTTCCTATAGTCTTCATTCAATATCTCACTGAACATAGCTACATCCTTTGCCTACTTCAGTGTGTGAGTCCCCAGAACTTACTATCTTACATTGGCTGCCTTGCACCAATGCAATTAATAGTAGTGTTCTTTCTGTAAAGAAAGCAAGCAGAGGCAGAGGCAGCAATACATTGTGTGTAGATATGAAACTGGTATCAATTCATAGCTGATCATGTAGTTCATTACTATCGTAATCTCACCATCCTAAAATATGTCAGATACAAGCAGAGGACATTTGGTAAGTCAATCCACAGTTAATTAATGAAAAGATGCACTTAAAAATATCATGATGCCATATAGTAAGAAAATTAAAACCATAATCAAGAGAAGGAAATTCTGAATTCTGGTCTGAGTCTTTTGATTAATTCATTTGTTCTTCTAAAATTTAATTAATTTGTCCTGTTGGCTTCCTCACTGCATATTCAGCAGACAAATAATAAGTTCTATTTCTTATGCAAAAGTGCAATGAGGTACCATTAAGGGTGATGATAATGGATGCTAATATCATCATTGATAGGCCACTTAAATTTTAACAAGTGACCATTAAACTAGGTAAGTACTATGTGTGACAAGGGAATGCACATTTACAGTGGGCACAAGGAGTGTGTGTGCACACAGATGTATGAGATTTAGTCACATGATCGCCTGGTGGGAATTAGGGCCTCTCACCATCTCATTAACACTGCTTTGTAAAACACTTTTTTTTTCTTTTGTATATTGGTATTGTAGGTAACTTTAATTATTTTTGGCACATTGCAGCACACACTTTAAGATATGCACTTTAGACCTTTTGTCAAACCAAGCATAACAGTCTTTGAGGCACTGCATATTTATGACCTCCTCCCTGCCAGAATCACAGGGCAACATGATGAATGTGCCTCGTGCAAAGAAAACATATATTTGTGGGAAACTTTTTAATTGAATTAGTTCATGGTCCTAAATAAACCATTTCATTTGAAATATGATCACAATTACCTTGGCACTCCATTCCTAATACATCAGCAACCAGTCAAATGAAGAGCAATAGCAGGACAGTAAAAGTACTTAATTATTTTAATTTAATGGCATTTTGTTAAAGGGGCCCTATGGAATCTAGTCCTTTTAATCTCTGCCAATTGGTTTCACAATGAATACTCTGAAAGGGGAAAATCTTTGAATCATGTTTTTTTTTTTCAGCCATGGTAGTAAGGCAGGACCCTGACACTAATGAGATATCACCTGACATATGTGAACAGAGCACAACATAGCTGTGACATTTCTTATACAGTTTCAGCCAACTTGGCTGGCTAATTTCCCACCTCAACAGCCATCATTTATTTGCTTCTTCTACAAAATGGACCTCTAAATTATCATGCTTCCTCTACATGGAGAAGGATCTGTTTCCCTGGAGGGAGTCTCGAGGCTGGAGCTTCCATTTAGATCCTGGGGAAGTCTGACCTTAACATATATAGAACATTCCTTACTTAAATGTGAAAATTACCACAGCCCATCCTCTTAACTTGATATACTTAGCTTTTTTCTCAGTTTGTTCTTCCTTATATAGTAAGACATTAGTTATGGAACAATTTCAACCGAGTAAGAACAGTGTTTGGGCTAGGGAGATGGCTCAGTAGATAAATCACTTGCCACACAAGCATGCTGACCTAAATTGGGATCCCTTAGAACTATGGAAAGCCGGTTCCTGTAGGGGGCTTCTTCCTGTAGTTCTTGTGTTCCATTGAATAGGTGGGAGGTGATGGCAGAAGAATCCCTAGATTCAGGGCCAGCAAGCCTTAGACAAATGGAGGTAAGAAGATGGAAGTTGAGGCTTGACTCTCTCTAGGTTGTCCTCAGACATGAACATGTGCGCCAACACACACACACACACACACACACACACACACAGATAATATAATTTGGATAGTGTTTCTGTCCTCCAAGCTCCTATTTTTCTCTTTTAAATTTTGCATAATTGCAAATAAAATAATCCGATTTTAATTCCAACTTGGAAAAACATGGTCTGCATGGGTTGAATGTTAAATTTAAAGAAGAAGAGAAGAGAAAGTATAAGCAGAAGAAGAAATAAAGAAAGAAATGGCTCTGACTGGCACTAAAGTTATCTATCTTGATCCTCACCATGGAACACTCAGACCTATGTCTATATGTGTTAGCACCCTCTTTCACTGACTCCTAAATTAACCATGGTATTTTGAATGCCAGTAGTAGAGGAATAAGGCCAGGAAGTTTTGTGACAGCCCTTTAGTACACACTGTGACACAGCTGTGGCTGATTATACTCAGACCAACAACAGGAGTTAAGACCTCTGCTCCTAAACATTAGGAAATCTTATGCAAGACAAATGCTCTTCCTCTTGTCTTCACACAGGACTTCCTCACTCGGTATTACATGTAATCAATGGGATTTGATCAGATGATTTCATGCTAAACTATTCCACAAATATTTAAATGCAACCAAATAGTAAATGAATTTTAAAATTTAATTATTTTTTCTTTTATTCATTTATGAAAGGCTGGAATGATAGAAAGAGATTGAGGAGAGAGAAACAGAGAGAAACGAGAGAGAGAGAGAGAGAGAGAGAGAGAGAGAGAGAGAGAGAGAGAGAGAGAGAGAGAGAGAGAGAGAATCCTGACTCTATAAATGAACTCCAGACACATGCACTACTTTGCATACCTGGCTTCACATGGGTAATGGGGACCTAGACTTGAGTTGTGAGGATTTGCAAGCAAATGCTCATACATACTGGGCCAACTCTCTAGCACATTGTGAATATGCTTTGTTTTGTTTTGTTTTTGAAGTTGTGCTTATCCAAAAGCATCTCTTCACTTCCAAGAGTTCTATTCTGTGGTTTCAAATTTGGATATTGGAAACAAGATGCACGTTGCACTTTTTTTTTTTTTTTGGATCCCGGAGCTTTCTATAAAATGTCTCACATAGATAGCCTCCTGAGTTCGTGTTTAGTCCCAGGCTACTGGTAATTTAGGGAGGTGAAGCCATGCTTGAGGAAGTGTGTCACTGATGGCAGACTTGGAGGTATAATTAGCCCAGATCCAAGCCCAAGTACTGAGATTACTTCCATCCAGCTATGTGTCCACTCACCCTCTAAATGTTTCCTACCATGCTTTCCCCAGAATGAAATATGTCTCTGAAACTCTACTCCTGATACAAACACTTTCCACCAGTAATTTGCTTTTGGTCAGATGTTTTGTAGTGGCAGTTAGAAGATTACTACTGTCCTAATTAAAAGTGAAAACTAGGATTGGTGATATCTCAGTCAATTGTCATGTAAGCATAAGGAACTGATGCCCATGTCTAAACCCACACAAGTTGAGAGACAACGGTGTCACATTTGTAATCTCAGTCATGGAAGTGGAGAAAGCTGGAAGCATGGCTCCTCTGCCAGCCAGACTAGGATATTTGGGGATTACCAAGTCTGTTAGAAATTCTGTCTCAAAAGGTTAGTCTCTCATAAAATATCACATTGACTATGTTTTGCAAATAATTTGTTGAATCAGTTAAAATTTACAATTGTCCCAAATAGACAATTAATATTCATCTTCAATGTGTTCCTACAGTAGACAAGATAAAAGATGTCTAAAATATATCCATAGAATACATAAAATATAATGTCAGTTTTCATTTTTGAATATTGTTGGTCATTGCTATAAAATATAATAACAGTTAAGTCATTAAAATAGATAACAAATAAAATATAGACAGTAGTTGAGAAACCTCTGTTAAATGATAAAACAAAACTATTGTCCCTTTATCTATTAGAGTGAGAAATTATTTGAAACAAAGAAAAAATAATGCTATTTTATCAATTACAGATGCATATGACTATCTTGTGAAGAATATATTTATGGAATAAACAATGTTTTACATTTCTTATGATGTCCATTTGAAAAGGTTGCTGTTTTCCTAGGAATGGATCTTATACTAAAGTATAATGGACGAAAAGTTTTCTCCTTAATTTCAGAAACAAAAGAAGCTCTATGCACACACCATCAGTGGTTCTGTCCAGAAGAAGTGTACCAAAAAAAAAAAAAAAATCAACGGCTGAAGAGATGGCTCTGCTGTTAAGCCGCTTGCCTGTAAAGCCTAACAATTGAGTTTAATTCTCCAGAACCCACATAAAGCCAGATGCACAAAGTAGTGCATGCATCTGGAGTTTGCAGTGGCTAAAAGCCCTGGCGTGCCCATTCTCTCTCTCTCTCTCTCTCTCTCTCTCTCTCTCTCTCTCTCTCTCTCTCTCTCTCTCCTTACAAATACATAAAAATAGAGTCATTTCCCCTTTCAGCAACAACGGACAAAGGAAGAAAAACTGCTACCTCTTGAGCATTCACCCCATGGACTGATCCAGTATGCCCACGAAGGAGGAATCCTAGTGGGTTGGGCACAGGGAGGGGGAAAATAGGGGTATCACCACAAGATTTGCTCATGTGATATATCTAATATTTGAAAATAAAGATGTAAAAAAGCTCACAATTATCTTAATTTTATATAAAGGCTACTGGAAAAGATATATTGGACATTTTCTATAGATACATATTTCCTACAAGTCTGCATAATTTCATACTGCAAATATATTAGTATTAGTCTTGATCAAATAAAATGCACCAATTTCTTTCAAGAATACCTTACAGATATAGGTAGATGATTCACATTTGAATATTTTACTCCTAAGTTAAAATTTGCATAGTTAAATTTTGGATGAATTTCTAATGAACTTGATATTATCATATTGTTTTTTTTTGGTTAAATTAATTTTAATTAGTCAGACACATAAGATCTAAAGACATAATAATCTCTGCCTAAGGGTAATTGTTAATGAATTGTTTCAAATATTGACAGTGTTTTAATTTCTTTGATGTAATACAATAAAATGAAGGCATTTACAATCTTATGTTACATTTATTGACTATAGTCATATTTAAACCTTAAAATACTTATAAAAGAAATTGTCTCTATTTTCTTATTTTTCCTTTTTATGAATATCAAGAGAATGGTTATTTTTACTACAATACTGAGTACCTATTGTTTCTGCAAATAGTGACATTCTAGGCTTAGACACAGTATAAAATTAGTAAAAACTAATATATTGTTGCAAACAAAGTATATTAAAAATATCTGGCTTTTGGC